>JAHHUM010002399.1:55841-309671 GCA_036173005.1 Crenichthys baileyi
GAGCAGCAAAGCTATGAATGTGTTCCTGGAGCCCTTAATAGCTGTTTGGTTTTTGATTTATTAGAGCTGTATTTGGTTTTGAATAAATCCAAAAACAGCTGTTTGCATATCATATTCTTTCTAATGACCTTCAATTCACTTTGCATTTAATGTGGTCATTATCATTGAATAACAGGAAGCTAATTTTCCTGTTCCTAAACTACCCAACCTTTTCTGGCCAATGACCTTTCAAAATAAGGGGTCAGGGCCAATTATAAGCAAGCTGCCAACAGCTCTTTAGTGATTCCATATGTTGTTGGTCTCCATTAAAGTTACAGCCCAGTAAATGACCGCAGCAAAAATGGATTAGGCTCAAAAAGACCCAAGGTTTGTTCAGAGAGAATCTGTATTTGTGCTTCTGTGTTTTAAGTTTTCTTTATTTTGCTTTGTTTTGTGGAGATTTGCATTAAGGCAGTTTAAAGAGTATCATCTCATTTAAGTAACTTGAAAAACAGTTTCTGAGTATTTCAGAAACTGTTGATCAACTGGTATTTGGAGGCAGAACCATCTCTCGGTTTACAGAGAAAAACAGAAATGGCCACTGAGATCCTGTTGTGTGGACCAGAATTCCTTGTTGATGTCAGAAGTGAGAGGGCAATAGGTAGATTGGTTTGAGATGATAGAAAGGAGAAAGTAGCTTACATATCCGTGTTACAAGGTTACAGGTTAACCCAGAATTGGACAATATCAGATTGGAAAAATGTTGCCAGGCCTTATGTGTCTCGGAAATCAGTGTTCGTACCCAAATATTCCTCCAGTGAGTTGTTTTTTCTTCCCTGCTGTTTTACATTTTAAATCTGTAAACAAACCATTTCATGTACTAAACCATTGCAAAATAATTTACTATATTCCAATCCAGCTTTATTTTAACATGTTTTAAAACACCATACAGGACTAAATTGCCATACATATTCAAAAGACACTAAAATGAAATAAAAGAAAAGTCTAAAAATAGACAGGGCAAAAATATAAACATGTTCACTAAGAAACATAAAACAGGGATAACAGCAATGATACAATAAAAACAGTAACTAAAACAACACAAAAAAAAACTATTTAAAAAATCAGCATCTTAAGTGGTGTCAAAGGCCAGAGCAAAGAGATGAGTTTTAAAAAGTGATTTGAAAACAGAGAGAGAAGAGGCCTGTCTAATTTGCGGTGGTAGGTTTTTCCACTTCTTAGTAGCTGCAACCAAAAAGGCATGGGTACCCCTAAGCTAACGCCTGATCTATGGAGCACTGTTTTGTGTAAGGGTGGGGCAGGTCAGACAAGTATGATGGAGTAAGATCATGGCATGCTTTTAAAGCAAGTAAAAGATTTTAAAATGAACTAAAATGTAAGGTCAGCTAGTTGAGAGAAGCCTCAGCTATAATATGCTAATATTTACTTGTGCGAATTAAAAGATGCGCTGCAGCATTTTGTACCCTGTGGAGCTGGGCAATAGAACCACCAACCCCAAAATAAAAGCACTACGGTAATCAAGGCAGGTGGTGACAAAGGCATGAATTACAATCTCAAAGTGCTTCTGTGAAAAATTGCTTTGACGTTGGCTACTGCCTAAAATGATAAAAGCTTGATCTGACGACTGCCCTGATCTGAGTATCTAATTTAAGCCCCTTGTCTTAAAGTTGGGAGCCATGCAAGCCTTTCTATCATCAGGATACTGTATTATGGTGCAGCACAAAATACATTTTGATTGTTTGATAGTCCGCGTAACATTGGAAAGACATACCATGTTTTCATTTTATGGAGCCTAGTGGGAGCAAATAAATAGATAAAAGAAGGGGGCTTAATACAGAGCTCTGTGGGATGCCACACTAGAGAAGCACAGAGGAAGATACATGGTCCCCAAGGCTAACACAGAAAGTTTGATCTGCCAAGTAAGATCTGGACCAGTCTAGTGCTTTGTTTCTGATGCCTATCTACTGTTTCAAACGAAAAACTCAAATTTTGTGGTCTACTGTATTAAATGTAACACAATACCCTGTTGCTAGAAAAAACTTTTAAAGATGTTTGCTTGTCAGTTAATCTTTGTAATTATTCTGAAAAGAATCAGCATATAATTTAACTGCTGCCTATAATTTTAAAATTTTAAAAGCTTTTTTAATGCTTTTTTCGGAAAACCCCCCCCCCCCCCCCCCCCCCCCCCCCCTCCATGCACCTCAGACGTTAGTGAAGTTGTGCCAGAAACCTTTAGATCTCAGCATCAATCTTTAAAACGTATTTTTGTAGTTGAACCCTTCTATTAATTCAAAATCAAAAAGCTGGTCCCTGTCCTGTTCAAATAAACGTTGCAATATAAAGTTTGTGTATTTCAACATTTAAAAAAAAATCTGCTCTTCTTTTCTTTAATAAACGCACAATTTGGAAAACAGTTAAAGGAAAAAGGCTAGGTTCTGAGTAATTTTAAGCTATGAGACCGACTTGTATGGGCCCAAAGTTTACGAAACCTTTTTTGTTGCAAAATCTCCAAAATCTTCGGGGGTTTGTTGAAAAAGATTTTCTACGCTTGTTTTTTTAAGTTAGTTTTTTTTCTTGGGGACAGAGTTTGTTCTGGGGTTTGGGCTTTAAAAGGGTCTCCATGAAAAATTTTTTGTGTTTTTTTTTTGTTTTTTATGTGGTTTACCAGCCATAAAAATAAAGTCAGCTGAAGAAATCTCTCATGCTCTTCCAGTGTTTCTCTCGGATTCCCTTTCTCACACACTTTCTTGGCTGGCTGTCAAGCCCTCTGAGTCGTTTGGACCGTCAGACCCACCCTTGGCCTGAGCCTGAAATTAATTGCTTACTAAAAAGCTCCTAGCAACTGCTTTGCAGCAATGACACATCGACAGGTCATCACTTGTGATATCAGGCAGATTACCTCCTCTGAATTAGAGGGGCTGACGGTACACCAACACAGGAATTTACATGATGTCCCTGAATGTACAATGCTTTTGTAAAGAACACACTGTACAATAGGTCTTACTGACATGTTTTAAGCTAGGAGGTAGTATTGTCTGTCTTTTTTCTGACATGAAAGTCATGGGGCTCCTATTTTAAACTAAAGGGCCCAAAATTTTTTGAGGCCAATAATAGAACTTTAAAATATTTTTTAACATCTTTAGAAAGGTTAGATGTGTTCATGTCAAGAGAAAAAAAAATTGCAGCCTCCACTCTAATTCATCCCAAAAGGTGTTCAACAAGAATAAGGTCAGGACTCTGTGCAGGCCAGTCAAGTTTCTACACACCAAACGTTGGACACCTGAAGCCATGGGTGTGATTGTAACACTCAATGATACTTATACTATACAATACTTTTGGTAATATAGTTTAGTTAAATACTGCTCTTGTCATCATTTAAGAATGAATTACAAAAGGGTACTGGTTAGTAGCTGTAACTCAGAAGGCAGACTTGACATCTAGTTGTTGATTTGTTTCACTGCTTCTCAAATCCAGAAGCGGGAGTGTTATTGAAAAATAGACCACATGAGCTAATCATTTAATAGCAGTATTGCACCAAGAATATTACTTTCATGCAATAATAACAAAATGAGTGTTAATGAGTTATGTCTCCCACTAATTAGCGAAGCAACCAAGAGGCCCATGGAGGAGTTGCAGAGATCCCCAGCTGAGGAGGGATAATCTCTGCCAAAAACTATTAAAAGTGCATTCCACAAAGACCTTGTTAAATCAAAGCCAAATGAAAACCCTTTTACAATTTTCCATGTATGAGATATAGTTATGTGGAAGGAGGATGAAGATTGATTTTTTTGGCATGAATTCAAAATGCCATGTGTGGTGGAAAACCAACACTTAAAAACCCAATGGTGAAACATGGCAGTGGCAGAACCATGTGCTTTTTTTCCAAGGCCAGTGAAGCTGGTCAGAGATAATGGAAGAAGCTAAACACATTAAGTCTTGTGAGTAAACATGTGCTTAGGCTGCAAAATACTTGACATGTCAAGTTTAAATGAGAAGCCTTACCTTTTCTTTCCTTTAGGATGTTGGTTCCCAAAGTGGGGACTGGGATCCATTGGAGGGTCGCAAGACACCAAGTGGGGGGTCGCAAGATGATTTTCAGAATCATTATGATGTGATTGCTGAGGCCAAAAAGGACAAATTAAATAAGTTAATTTATCATGAAATAAATAAATGTACCATAAAAAAAAGGATTATAAAATGTACCATTAAATAATTAAATAATATATGATTAAATTAAACGATGGAATTAGTTTTCAATTCAAATTCAAATTCAAAAATACTGTATTAATCCCAAAAGGAAATTAAATGTTGTTGTAGCTCATATTATGCAGGTTTCTTCAATGAGCTGTTGTAGATGCTGATGGCTATGGGCAGGTAGGATCTCCTGTAGCGGTGTGTCTAACAGCATATCTGAAAAAGCCTCTGACTGAAGACACTGCTGTTTTACGACAGTCTCATGGAGAGGATGCACATTCAGTCATAGCATTGATGTCCTTTCCATGTGGCTGGCACAGTGCGTCCCAGTCTGTAGCCTCAAAGCAACCTTGCAGGGCTTCTTAAGCTTCCTGTGACCATCCTCTCGCAGTTCTCACAGGTTGCCTCTAAGCAAGGGGCTTGTATTTCGAGCAGAGAAAAACAAGATTGTGATCTGATTTGCCAAGAGGTCTTGCTTTAGAGATGGATGAGTCCTTGACATTTGCATAAAACATATCAACAGCTGATGGTGGAGCGTAAACTATTGCCAAAATAACACTGGCGAACCCTCTGGGTAAATAATATGGACGGAAACTTATTGCTAACAGTTCAATATCTGGACTGTAGAGACGACACTTCACAGTAACATGTCCTGGATGACACCATCTGTAGTTCACAGGTACTGCTAGTCCACCTCCTTTGTGTTTGCTGCTGCTCTCTAAATCTCTGTCTGCTGGCATGGTCAGAAAGCCGGGCATATGATACTGCAGCCATATCTCAGTCAAACACATTATACTGCATTCCCGATTTTCCAGCTGGGTCCTTTGTAGGGCTTGGAGTTCATCCAACTTGTTTCCCAACGATCTCACATTGCCCATCATAATCAATGGAAGAGATGGTTTGAACTTCTTTCTTCTATATCTTCTCTTTGCTTCTGCTCTGCATCCACGGCACCTCCTTTTAAACTCATCAGGGATTTGGGGTTGTAATTGAAGTATTATCTGAGCTTTTGAGATATTAATCAACTGCTCCCGGCTGTAAAAAAAAACCTGTTGCCATGGTGATGCATCATAACAAATCTCCAAGAGCAAAAAAGTATCAGAAAAAATTCTTTCAGCTGCACAGTATCTGATACTGGAGAGGACAATCATCCAAAAAAATCTATTTTTATCCACCACAGGAGGAATTTTAGTTCTTAAAAATAATTAATCAGAATTAAAAGTAACAGAGCTATTCCAACCTGCTGCCACCTTTAGTGGCGCAATTCAAATTAATTTAAGTGATTTTGAATGAATTTATAAAAAACAATCTAAAAATACATATAATTATTTCATTCTATATTTTAAAAGTAAGTATATTAGTATTTTTAGGGGGTCGCCAGTCTCTGGCACTGTTATTTTGGGGCTCACAGACTGAAACGTTTGGGAAGCCCTGCTTTAGAAGTACCTTCCTTTGTGACCTATTATAGAGTGTGTTGTAAGATTATCAACTACACAATGCTGGTGAACTTAAGAAACCTGAAACTCCTACACACAAATCCTCAAATCTTCTCATTAATGCCTTGAGGAACCATAAAGAGTCTGGAAATTCCCAATCGCAAACAGCAGCCCGTGCCTTGATTTTCCCAAACTGTAATCCAGCCACGGACAAGTAATTATCCATTTTTTTAGACACAATCTTTTTGGAAAGATACGAGTTTAACCTACTTAAGGTTTTAAAATACAGGTCAGAGTTTAACATAACTGACACAAAATGTAATTGTTCTGTTGTTTATCGGATCTATAAACTCTGGGCTTCACAAATGTCAGTATTTCCATTTTTTTTAAATTGTGTTGCAACAGGTTGTTTTGTAATACTAATGGTCCTCTGTGTAGACAAAAATCTGATGCAAAATCATGGCATGATAAAGCATTCAAATGAACTGCTAGGATTTCAGTGGTATAAGATATTTGCTGTAATTATTTGACCTCTCAATTACTAATTGTGGTCTCATGGGGTCATCCAAGAAAACAGTTGTTCTTTACTCCAAGTACTGCTGGAGCCTTGGCCACCTTAGATTTCCTGCCATACCCATACACCTTGAAGAGGAGCTGCTCCAGAAGCTACTCAGAAATAGAGTATGCTAACAGCCATCCATGTTTACTTGGTTTCCACAAAAAGAGAGAAGTTGAGTTGAATACCGTCTAGCCCAAGTAAGACATGACTCCAGTATTTTACACTATCACTGGTAAATTACACAAGGCTTTAGATGTTTTAAGTGTACCCTTGTACGGTAGCTACAAGCTAAATAATGCCAAGTAATTTTGATGAAATTACATTTAACATTTTATAGTAAACTCTAATAGACCTTAAGCCATGCAATTCCTTTAGATTTGTCAACCTAACCAACATGACATGTCCCCTTTTGTTGACTGCACACAATATTCAAGTTCAAAATTGAAAACTTACTTGTTAGGATTATGATTATTGATTAATTAATATTTATCAAGAATTATAATTTAAAATCATAATTTGAAAAAATAAATACATTTCTTAACCACAAATCATTACTTACGAATAGAAATCAGAGACGTCCTCTGGTGTTGTGATTATGGGCTCAAAGCTCTTTAATAATTACAAATTATTAACCAAAACCACCAACTGTCACTGGCTCTATTCAACCACTTCACCGAAGGTGGAGGATCTTCGACCTTGTTTTGACAGATAAATCAGTCTTGCACGAAATAAACACAAACGCTTCTCTTAATTATATATATGAAGATTTATTGAAGCCAAATAATCCTGATATACCATTATTCTGGTCCAAAAACCTTCACCTAACTAACAAGCATTGTTCTACACAAAGGGAATAAAAATGACTACCTAACAATAATAACAAAAGAAAGAAATATGCGCATTTAGTGTCTATGAAGAACAAACCAGCAGTTTTATGGTCAAAATGTGCAATTTGGGTTAAATGGAAAGAGAAGACCTCCTGGGGTGTTAATGTCTCGATTCCAGCGGTCAGCTGATAAAACGGTGAGCTGGGTGCTCTTAGCCACTATCAGCTGATCGCACAAAATCTCGGACAAAGAGTCATAAACTCTGATGCGGGAACTCAGTGGAAAATTTCCAGCAATAAAACTGGAACAAAGAGTGGTCAGACCACGAGGTAGAGACCACAGTTGCTTTGAATGAAAAAATTTTAAAGTCCAACTTCTAACTCCTGGCTGATTTGGGATCAGCCAGACAAAACATTAACCACGCCCAATTCAGCAGTGCTTGCGCAGCAAATTAAAACACAGCCCAGCATAAAACATTTCAATCAGTGTTGCATGCAACAAGTTGATACCTTGGATTAACTAATGGTGATTCTAAATCACCTTCACCTTCACTATGCCCCATCCTGCCCAGACCTCTAAATGCACCTATCTGGTTTAATATGAAAAGAACAAAATTACTTTGACGTTGATTTCTTCTCTCCACCAGTTGAGGATGGATCAGGTCTGAAGAAAAATGGGGGGGACACCACGCGTCAGTGATCAAATCATGAAATAAAAAACGGTAAACTTCTCATCCGTCCAGGGCAGGAAAAGATGAAGAACCGTTAGTCGACTGAATCAACAAGGAGGCTACTCATCTCCTTGGAAATAGAACCTCTGTGGGTTTTCACCTGCGCCGACCCTTTCGGACCATTCTCTGTAAACCCTGGAGATGGTAGTGCGTGAAAATCCCTGTAGATCAACAGATTAGAAAATTGCCTTAAATAAGCAGCTGGACAGGTGTACCTAATAAAGTGACCGGTGAGTGTATGTGTCCAAAGCTAGTAGATACATACCCCACAAGACTTATAAAGTAATAAAGTATTAACTGATCGATCAAAATCTTTGTTTGCAAATAATTTTCAAAATTAATCAGTCAATTTCTGCTGGTCCATTATATACTTGTAATGGACCAGCACAAAGCAGTTGTGTATTGTGACAAAATGTAAAAAAAGTTCGAAGGGTGCATACTTTTGTAAATCACTTTAAAGATAATGTTAGAAATTGTGTTAATAATGTCTTGCTTCTGAGTAATTTAGGCAGAAAGCAAGATTCAATTAGCCTGTTTTTGTTTGCTTGGCTAATGTATTAATTTATTCATGAGCCATCAGAACATGTTTCCTAAAAAGTGACAATGCATTGAATCCATTGTGTGTACCTGTTTTTGTCTTCTCGCTGTCTTGAAGAACTGGTGGCTATTTCCAGAGACTGCTTGGCAAGGGGTCAACGTTAATTTAAAATCTTCAATTCTTCCATGCTGCTTGTTCTGAGAGGAAACCAGAGTACCCAGGGGAATCCTTATCATCGATAGGAAAACATAAAACCTCTAAACAAAAAGGTTCAGATTGGGATTTGAACCAAGAATCTTCCTATTATGAGGCTATATGCTAACAACTGCAGCACAGTGCAACATAAACATAGACCTATGGAACTACTTTTGCTATGATCCTGGTATGCAGTCTGGGTATTTGGAACTAAAACTAAAATACAGTTACAACTGCTTGTTTAAAGTTGTAATAATGAGAGTTTGCTTTCTGAGCAACTAACTGAGATAGAAAAGAATGTTGTCAGATATCGAGACAAATGCATGTCCTGAAAAGCAGCTGCACCCTAAGGCCTCAGCTGACCCTCCCCAAATGCTCTAATTGTACGTTAATTAAAATAGTTTAGTTGCCTGAAAGAATGAATATTGTAGTGAAAGTTCAGGGTAGCACCAGGAAAGAAGGGCTGTGCTCTGGGGTATCATGGGGAAGGATTTTATCTATAGTTCCATTCATGGAGAAATATTTTTTTCCATTTGGCAGAGGACTGTTTCCTAAGTGAGCTCAGCCAGAAGATAAGAGAGATGACTAAGGGCAGGAAACAAGCTAATGGGGGGGAGGGGGGGAGAAAGATTTCCCAAAGCCAACCAAACCACTACCAGCTGGCCATCTGCAAAAACACTACAAAGGAGGAAAAAATGATTTTCCCAACATGTTTAAGCTATCATTAGAATAAAATTCTTGCTTCTAGCTTTTTAATTGTTCTGGTTTATAGAATTACAACATTGCGGAACTGTTTGTCACACCGTTTCTGTCATGGTTAATAATGAAATAAAATAAAGACTGCAAAGGTCCTTAAGATAAACAAAGTATAAAATTACTACAAAGTATATAATTATACAAAGTATAAAATTACTACAAACAACAACAATCTTTTAAAACATAGTAGGGCTGCACAGTGGTTAAGTTGGTAGCATTGTTGCTTTGCAACAAGAAGGTCCTGGGTTTGATTCCTGGCAGGGGGTCTTTCTGCATGGAGTTTTCATGTTCTCCCCATGCATGGGTTCTCTCCAGATACTCAGTCCGGTTGGACTCCCTCCCACAGTCCAAAAAAATGACAGGTTAATTGGTCTCTCTCAATTTCCCTTAGGTGTGAATGGCTGTGTGCATGGTTGTTTGTCCTGTGTATCCAATTAGAATTTAAACATTGATTAGTGTGTAGATTAGGATGAAAAAAATCTTGTAAGTAAGACATAAACATACATTCACACACATACACACACAGTTTCATGGCCCTATTCAAAGCCACCACCAGAAAGCTTGTGGTCTGCGAGAGAAAAAATGTCCATAAACACAACTGTGGGTATGTCTTGGCTTGAACACGTAACTGTCTCAGTCTTCGCTTGGTGTGTAAATCTTTTCTGCCTGGTGTTCTGTGAATTTGTGCATAGCCTTAAGCACCATTTGTGTGCCAGCACACTTTTTTTCCTCTCCAACAACGTTGCAGTGCACAATTGTTTCAGTGTTCCCCCCTTCTGCTGAAGGTCTCAAGCCAACACAGGAATGGAATATAGTCACACACCAGACAGAATGAGGGCCATGGCTGTTTCCTCTGGCACTGAACCGTGCATAAGGATTGATCATCAAGGCGCTGAGAAAATTTCTGTGCCGAATCATGTTTCATACAAGCTCACCGCTGCAGACCTGTCCTTCTGTTTTCACTTAAATCTGCTCTTGCCTCTGATCTTTCACCTCATCCCTGTCTGTTGGTGTTTACTTCCTGTTTAATCCTGGCTCGATGCATTTGAATAATTCTGATTCATAATAAGAATTGAAAGTGAAATTGAATCAGCCGTTCATCTTTTCTGTGACCGCAGTTAATTTTGTGGGAAAATCAAACCACAGTAAAGTCCATTTATGAAAAATAAATGTTAGGGTAAGCATACTCCTTGTTTTGATTTGACTGGTTAAAATTGGGGCCATAATATTTCTCTTTTTTTCTATTTTTTTACACGTCCTGTCATAGCATTTCAGGCATACCATACAGAGGGTAGTTATTAAATCCAGACTCAATCCAGAATCAAAATAGGCAGGCCACATTGATGTAATAGCAACCTGTGTTTATATGACTTTTAACCATTTGGATTATTTGTGTGTTAGTGTATGTGTGTGTGTGTGATTGGGTGAGTGTGTGTGAGTGTGTTTGTCACCTGATAGTAGGAGTGGCAAGCATGGTAGAATGACTGCAACACACAGCATCCGAAAGCAGCAAAGCACAGGTGGACCCAGCTCTGAAAGACTGTAGCACCCCCAGGCAGACAGACACAAGGCATCACCCCAGGGCACCGAAACAGAGGTGGGTTGTCAGAAAAGCACAGGAGCAGCAGCCTCCTGGCCAAAGAGGCACAAGGTGAGACATAGGACCAGATCCTCCCAGACCAAGCCACAATGCCATCTGTGCAGGCCAAGCCCGGGACCCACTTCCCCCAGCGGCCTAGTGCACGCACCCATCCTCGGCAGCAAGACCGCCCAGCACCAAGCAGGGGAGACCCCTCCAGAACCCTGAAGACACCTGGCAGGCATCAGCTCACATCAGCTGGAACTCGGAAGGACCAAGGTGGGGAGGCCACATTACTAAACCACCTAGTAAACTAGCACCAGGTAAAGAGGGCAGGGGGGGCCCACCAGAGCCCAGCGTAGTGTCCACACATGGCCCGACACATCCCTTGGCCACCAGACAGGAGCCCACCACTCCAGGACATGGTGCAAGCACCCAGACAAACACTACACCAAGGGAGGTAGCCCCTCAGAGACTGTCAGGCCATCCCCACACCTCCAGACCCTGTCGAAATGCTGCGATCAATGCAGATGTGCATGCATATAGTGCATTACAATTGGGATTGTGGCTGGGGTGTGCAAGACCCCACTGCTTTCTGATAGCACTCCTGTTTTTTCGTGAAGTTTGGGCTTGAAATAACATGCCCAAATTTAATTACGTTTTTCTCAGGAATTACAAACGCTAAATAAATAATCTTGGTATCATATTAAAGCTAACACTTAGGAGACTTCATCAGAAGTGTAAATATCACAGTAGCTGCTATTGTTCCAGAGATAATGAGTATGGAACACAGAGATAAATGAGATTTTTTTCTTTCGCCAAGTTTTTTTTTTAATTGCACAGTTTATAAATCTTTTAGAAATATCATGAATAAGACTACAAACTTTAGAAAACCCAAAATCCACTTGTGGACATTAGCAGTGCAAAGATTCATGCCGCTGAGGTAAACTTAAGCAAACTAAACAACTAAAGCAAAGACCCCCAGCCTGTACTAAAAACAAAGCTTTTAGTAAAGACATACCTAGGTGTTTTGCCCATTGGCACAGTATGGCACATGTTGGCAAAATTAAAAAAAAAAATGTACTCGTACTCGTCGTCTTCCGCTTATCCGGAACCGGGTCGCGGGGGCAGCAGACTCAGCAGAGACACCCAGACGTCCCTCTCCCCGGACACCTCCTCCAGCTCCTCCGGGGGGAGCCCAAGGCGTTCCCAGGCCAGCCCAGAGACATAGTCCCTCCAGCGTGTCCTGGGCCGTCCCCTGGGCCTCCTCCCGGTGAGACGTGCCTGGAACACCTCCCGAGGAAGGCGTCCAGGAGGCATCCGGTATAGATGCCCGAGCCACCTCAACTGGCTCCTCTCGATGTGGAGGAGCAGCGGCTCTACTCCGAGCCCCTCCCGAATGGCCGAGCTCCTCACCCTATCTCTAAGGGAGTGCCCGGCCACCCTACGGAGGAAGCTCATTTCAGCCGCTTGTATCCGGGATCTCGCTCTTTCGGTCATGACCCAAAGTTCATGGCCATAGGTGAGGGTAGGAACGTAGACCGACCGGTAAATTGAGAGCTTCGCTTTTCGGCTCAGCTCTCTCTTCACCACAACGGACCGGCACAGCGCCCCCATTACTGCGGCAGCCGCACCGATCAGTCTGTCGATCTCCCGCTCCATTCTTCCCTCACTCGTGAACAAGACCCCAAGATATTTGAACTCCTCCACTGAGGCAGGAACTCCCCTCCAACCTGAAGAGGACAAGCCACCCTTTTCCGGTTGAGTACCATGGCCTCTGACTTGGAGGAGCTGATCTTCATCCCAGCAGCTTCACACTCGGCTGCGAATCGCCCCAGCGCATGCTGTAGGTCTTGGCTAGAGGGGGCCAGCAGGACCACGTCATCTGCAAAAAGAAGAGACGAAATCCACTGGTCCCCAAACCAGACCCCCTCCGGCCCTTGGCTGCGTCTAGAAATCCTGTCCATAAAAGTTATGAACAGGACCGTGACAAAGGGCAGCCCTGCCGGAGTCCAACATGCACCGGGAACAGGTCCGACTTAGTGCCAGCAATGCGGACCAAACTCCTGCTCCGCTCGTACAGCGACCGGATGGCCCCTAATAAAGGGCCCCCGATTCCATACTCCTGGAGCACCCCCCACAAGGCATCATGAGGGACACAGTCGAATGCCTTCTCCAGGTCCACAAAACACATGTGAACTGGTTGGGCAAACTCCCATGAGCCCTCGAGTACCCTGTAGAGGGTATAGAGCTGGTCCAGTGTTCCACGGCCGGGACGAAAACCACACTGCTCCTCCTGAAGCCGAGGTTCGACTATCGGCCGGACTCTCCTCTCCAATACCCTGGTGTAGGCCTTACCGGGGAGGCTGAGGAGTGTGATCCCCCTGTAGTTGGAACACACCCTCCGGTCCCCCTTCTTATGAAGGGGGACCACCACCCCGGTCTGCCAGTCCAGAGGCACTGTCCCCGACCGCCATGCAATGTTGAAGAGGCGTGTCAACCATGACAGCCCCACAACATCCAGAGATTTGAAGTACTTAGGGCGGATCTCATCCACCCCCAAAGCCTTGCTACCGCGGAGCTTTTTAACCACCTCGGTGACTTCAGCCTGGGTGATGAAAGAGTCCAACCCCGAGTCCCCAGCCTCTGTTTCCACTAGGGAATGCGTGATGGCAGGATTGAGGAGATCCTCGAAGAACTACTTCCACCGCCCGATAATATCCCCAGTCGAGGTCAGCAGCCTCCCACCCCCACTATAAACAGTGTTGGCGAAGCACTGCTTCCCCCTCCTGAGGCGCCGGACGGTTTGCCAGAATTGTTCGAGGCCGACCGGTAGTCCTTCTCCATGGCCTCACCGAACTCCTCCCAGGCCCGGGTTTTTGCCTCTGCCACAGCCCGGGCCGCAGCACGCTTGGCCTCACAGTACCCGTCAGCCGCCTCAGGAGTCCCACAAGCCAACCACAGCCGATAGGACTCCTTCTTCAGCTTGACAGCATCACTTACTGCCGGTGTCAACCACCGGGTTCTGGGATTGCCGCCGCGACAGGCACCGCAGACCTTACGGCCGCAGCTACGGGCAGCAGCATCGACAATAGATGCGGAGAACATGGTCCACTCGGACTCTATGTCTCCAACATCCCCCGGAATCTGGTCAAAGCTCTCCCGGAGGTGGGAGTTGAATACATCCCTGGCCGAGGGCTCCGCCAGGCGTTCCCAGCAGACCCTCACTATGCGCTTGGGCCTGCCAAGTCTGTCCGGCTTTCTCCTCCTCCAGCGGATCCAACTCACCACCAGGTGGTGATCAGTGGACAGCTCAGCCCCTCTCTTGACCCGAGTGTCCAAAACATGCGGCCGAAGGTCTGATGATACGACAACAAAGTCGATCATTGAGCTCCTGCCTAGGGTGTCCTGTTGCCAAGTGCACTGATGGACACCCTTATGCTTGAGCATGGTGTTCATTATGGACAATCCGTGACTAGCACAGAAGTCCAATAACAACACACCACCCGGATTCAGATCGGGGAGGCCATTCCTCCCGATCACGCCTCTCCAGGTGTCACTGTCGTTTCCCACATGGGCGTTGAAGTCCCCCAGCAGAAAAAAAATGTGCTTTTACTTGCAAACTTAAACTTTTTTTTACATGTCTAAAATAGTTTGTTGAAATATATTCCTTTTTTTAAATTACCAATATTGTTTTGCTCCAACAGCATTCACATTCACTGACAAGGCAGCTTTACGCAGAGCACGAGTTTGGTCCGAATTGCACAAACAACCCGTCCTTTTAATCCATAGAGCCAATAGAATCAGATTATACCAAACACACTGATGCCAGTCCCACCAATCACCAGCTGTAAAAAGATGAAGACCTGTGACTCAGACTTATCATTTCGTCGAATCACAAGTTCTATGGAACAGGAAGCCGGAAGTGTACTACTTCTGCTTGAAAAGCCCACTGGGAGATGTAGTTACCTGATAAAACTGAAAACGAAACAAAGGATTATACATTTAGGTGGGGAACTTGTCAAAAATATGTTGCCGGCTGTGCTTGATCAGTTTAATTTTTTTACATTATATTTTTACTTCAGTGGGTTCATCACTTGTCCCTGCAAAGGAAGTCAGCAGTAACACAGGAAATAAGCTGCTGTTGCGCTAAATTAACGCAGTTATAAGCAAAGAATTCAATCCCAAACCCGTTTTGATAGATTAACTGGTGGCGGAGATTAACTTTTGGTGGCAGCTGGAAAACGCAGCTGTTTCTGTGGGTGTGGCTTTTCAGGACCCCTTTACCGAACCAGAAAGTAAACAATGCGTCTTCAACTGAAAGAACTACAAACCACTGCAAAATACAATCGGACTCCGTAACACATCTTTTAAAATCTTAATGTTTCAGTCTGTTTCAGTCCAAAAAACACAAGTCATAGGTGGATTACAACTCTGTTTGCTGCTGTTTAATGCAGTTACCTTTTTATATGCATTTTGAGTCACTTTAAATCAGATTTAACAATATAGTTTCACATCCCTTACAAATGAGTAATACATATATGCTGCATAGATCCTGAAGGACAAACGAGAGACATTATTCAAACCCATGTATTTACGTTAGCATTGTTTTGATCAGGCAATGACACAGCCACCTAACCTGTAGAAATATCTGTGTTGAGGACCCCATGATTGTCACTAGCTAATCTACCTGTTGGGAGTGGATTGTTTTCCTGATTTGTTTCTTTACCTTTGTCAACACGTGTCAAATTTGCTAAACCCACAGTTAAGGCAGCAAAGGAATGTCTCTTTTATTGGCTTGTTCATTTGGACATCTCTGTGAAATCTCAATGAGATACATATACTGCAACATAAGCTGCTTACTTTGTGTTCTTAACATTAGATTTTATTGCAGTATGACTGAATTTATTTACATTACTTATTATTTTCCCTCCCTTGTTTGGACATAAATGCGACATCAGGAGGTATGTGATTTGGATTTCATTAGATTTGATCCTTCATACACTAACATATGCTGACTCCAACATCAACATATAAACACAATGTGATTACAGTGCAAATTTCAAAACCAGTCTAGTACAGTTCAGAACCAGTCTGATGTGAGGAAATAATGAATGAGGAGCTGTTCTTGACATGCAGCTAACACTACTGTGATCTAGCTGCAGCCTACTAAAGGAAGTTTTTCTGAATGATGGGTATATTAGATTGCTTGCCAGTGTATGGTAAATGACTATAATCTGTCCAATTCATTGTGTAATGAGGGCCGATGATAAATGTTTTCCTTAGATATGTTGGTCACAAAACGCAGAGATTGCCCACTTCAGTTAATATTGTGGTTATTTATGCATGTTCGCAGTTTCAAATATTTTATTCTGGCATGTTTGAATGTGAACTTGTGTGTCACAAGTCAATCTGGTGTCGTCAATGCTGCTGTTCCTTCAGTGAGATCCTTTGCACCGAGTGCTTTTCTGAAAACATCACTCGTTTATTTGCACCTGAGGCACCCTTGACAATAGCCTGTAAAAACAGAGGTTTATTCATTAAATGGGATTCGTGATGGTTTTCGTGTTATTTGTCCTAACGTTTTGCTAGCGCTTTGTTTACATTGGCAGTATTTTTGAACAGGCATTGATCCAGCCACCTACCTACAGGAACAACTGTGTTTTCCATCTGCCACCACCAGTTAATTTATCACACCAGTCCTCAGTTGAGAGTCATATGGAGGAGGAAGACATGTTGCCAACGAAGTGTTTTTGTTCCAAGGAATAAATGATGTCACAGGGATTCCAGCTGTGACTCCTCTTTTGTGGGATGAGCTTGAAGTTGGTATGGCGCGCCATACCTATCAGCATTTTTGTGTACAGTTTATTCCATGTTTCATCCAACACCTGCCCTATTCATGTTCCACTTTTTAGTGGCCATTTTGCTTACAAGCAGAACATAAAGAAATTTTAAATGCCAGTGGAAATCATTTTTTATGACAGAAACAGGTGATTTTGTTAAAACTTGGTTGCACCAACTTTATTTTCTGCAGCAATGGATTTTCGTGTTGATGGTTTTGTATTTTATTCTATTTCTCTTTATGAGATCACTTTACATCATAGCTTATTCTTTAATTTTTCAGGTAATAATGCTTCAAAAGCAAAGACCCTGGAGAAACCTTGAGATTTCATATTGCTCCTCACATTTAAAGCTTATAAGGAGATAAAGCTTACAATGATTTGAACGCAAGGCTTAGATGTGAAAGGGAGTGTTTCACATTGTGGTCATTTGTTTGATCAGTTAATTCCTTTGAGTGGCATTAACATGGTTTCCTTTGTTCATAAACTGTGAGTGCAAAACAGCACACCAAAACAGCTCATTAGATAATAGACTGCTGAGTGAAGGCTTTTAGATGAGCGAAGTCCACAATACACTGCATGTACTTGCTAAAAACTTAAGGTGAGGCGTCACTAAATTACACATTACAAATAATTTCTTGTCTCTAAATGGCTGCAAAGCAAACATCTAAAATGTTCTCGACATGGCTCAAAAGACAAACATAGTAACAAAAGGTTTTATATAATGGGCTGAGATTATACAAGCAGAGCATTAAAAAGTTAAATGTAGCTTTGTGGCCTTTGCTCTTCTCCTATTGAGGTTTTATTTGTTTAAGAGTGTTAGATCCTGGAAGCTCTTGTGGTGCTGAAGAGGGAGGGCAGGCTGGGTGACAGGGGGGATGTTCCAGCTCCAAAAACCAAACGGTAGCTTTTGTTACAAGGCTTTTGATTTGAGACAAAGGGGAGGATAAAGTTTCTTATGGTGCAGATTTTCATTTCAGTAACTTAAACATGGCTCTTTTACATGAAATACATCATAATTTAGAGTTCGAATCGGAGGTAAAAAAAAAAAAAGGAATAAAAATAGAGTCTATTTTAAAATAAAGGATAAGCAGAAACAGTTAACAGAAGAAGTAAGTTTGCATGTTTACAGGATTGAAGTTGAGTGCTGGGGACAGGCAAAAAAACTAGGAGCTCTCATAGGTTTAAAGTGAATTTAAACCAAAGCCATGCAAAGTACAGTTTGTAATGTTTAGAATGATGATACTGACATGTTGAATGGTATATTTTTCAATTATAGTACTACTAATCTTATTGGTAAGCAGCAAAAATAAGACAACTTGTGCCACAGTGTCATTCTTTTCCAGAGATAACTCATATACTCAAAAGACCAAAGTTGTTACAGCAAGACGACTGAGTATAAAGAAGTCCATCAGGATGCTTTATAAACTAAATGCCAATTGTATCCTAGTGTAAGTAGGATACAAAATTCGCAATTAATGTAATGTTGTAAATATCTCTGTATCAGTGATATAGGCTCAACTTTACGGTCTTGTTTTATTATATTTTTTCCCCATGTGATTGGTAAATGTCTATAAAGTTGTTATTTAAACAATCTTTCATACAATTTTTTGTGTTAGTTTTTGGGTGAACTAAAAAAACAAAACTTATGATATATCAGAAACATTAAAAACTAAAATGTATTCATGTAATATTTTTTTTTACCTATAGATACATTTAAAAAAAAATCCAGTGTTTGGCCAGTGTAAACACTGCATTGCCAAAAGAGCTTTAAAAAAACTAATTTTCTGTACTTTCACAAACAAAATCAAGGTCTCATAAATCTCAAATTTTAAAGACTCTGTCTCAATATAGAGTAATGCAGTTGAACTTCTTATTGTATTGGAGCGTGGAGGAAAGAAAGAAAGAAAGAAAGATTTTGAATTTTGATTTTTAAAAACTCATTTATTCATTCAGTAATAATCCAAATAAACGTTCATCTCAAATCAACACATTCATAAATACAACTTCATCATTATTTAAAATAAACAGAATACCTTCACATCCCAAAGATTTTTGAAAATATCCATCTCATCCATTTTGAAATAGTATTTATATTCTAACATCACCCTTGCTCTAACCATACTCTTGAAAAGCTTTACACAATTAGTAATTTGCTCATTATCAAGCTTAAATATCCTGCTCAAAAAATTGCCAACTTTGCTTGACCAAGGAAAAAATTCAACAACCTTCCTTTTTTCTTCCTTCCTTTGTTATATGAAAATCCAAAAATAAAAGACTGCTCTGTAAAACTTTCTCCAAATGATTTCCAAATGGCACTAAGAAGTATGAATAAATCCATTATTCGAAAACATTGTACAAAATAATGAAAAATGGTTTCTCTTAATAAACAAAAAGGACATTTATCTGAAACAACTGGATTAATAATGGAAACAAAAGCATTAACTGCAACAATACCATGTTAAATTCTTCACTGTAAATCACCAGGATTTTTAGTCAATGGTGGCTTATAAAGTAACCCCCAAACCGGTTTCACATCAGGATCAACTTTAAAATAATCTCTCCAAGGAGTATCTTTTTTATCTTTTAACTTAACCTTGTTTAAAGCCATAACACATCTTTTATATACTATTTTCCCAGTCACAGAATCCAGAATCCATAAGGATTTTCATTCTCTAAAAAAAGACCAGAGCATTCAAAGTCCTTCAGCTGTGGCTTAATGCACAATTTTAAGAAAAAGTCTGTTTCATCAGGTGTTAAAAAACCCTTGAACCATCCATTTATTAGTCTTTTATCATCTTCAGATAACACTTGCTTGATTTTTGTCAGCATCATGCCTACAACCCGGAGAGAGCAAATCTCCAGTCTTCTTGCCAAGGACACAACATCTTTCATTTCAGCTCCAACAAGTTCAAGCAAATGTCTTAGAGTAGTAACTCCCTTTTTCATCAACAGTTCCGAGATCATTGCCATATCATCCCAGGATGAACCTAAACGAGATCCCTTGAGGATAGGTTCTAGTAATAGCCAATGCAAAGACGTAGATGTCCCAAGTCTCTTTGTTTCCATCAGACTCCAGGTTTTCAAGACACTAACATAAAAAGGTGACAAACACTTTACACTATACCTTGAGAAATCAAAAATAAACAAAGTTTTACCAAAACCCACATGACCAACTTTTGAGAAAAAACATTCTGTAACCTCCCTCCACAAAACATTTTGATCCCCATATAAAAAACTCTGTAAAAACTGTAACCTGAATGCTGCTTTTCTACTTTTTAAATGAATCAAACCTTGTCCCCCTCCTTCTTTTGGCAAAAACAAAACACTCTGAGGGACCCAATGCAATCTGTCCCAAACAAAATTTAAAATAATAGTCTGTAATTTCACTACTAGGTTTGGAGGAGGTTCCAAAACAGCTAAACGATGCCATAAAGATAAGGCAACAAGATTGTTAATAATAAGTGTATGACCTCTATAAGACATTCGTGGTAAAAGCCAATGCCATTTCTTCGAACCTACCCTCCATAAGTTCAGTAAAATCTTCCCAATTTTTCATAACCTCCATGTGATCTCCCAAGTAAACACTCAAATATTTAAAACCATTTTTAACCCACTTTAAATTATCAGGTAATTTAGTTCCCTCTTTTAGTCACTTACCTACCAACAAAGCTTTACTCTTACTCCAATTTACTTTAGATGAAGAAATTCTACCAAAATAATTCCTATTAAAGTAAGAACATCTGACTCTTCTTTAACAGCCACAATAATATCATCAGCATATGGAGAAAGTTGAAAAGGTAAACAAATTCCACTTAGTTTTACGCCTTGTAACATTTTTCTAATCTGACATAATAAAGGTTCGATACTTAAAGAATACAACATTCCTGACATTGCACAATCTTGTCGGATACCTCTCTTTACATTAAAAGAAGCACTTAAACCACCATTGACCTTTGACCATTGAGGGTTTTAATCATGGCAATGAAACCAGAGGAGAACAAAAAGCCTTCAACGTATTCCAGAGATATTGGTGCTCCACCCGATCAAATGCCTTCTTGGTCAAGAGAAATCAGACCAAAGTTCATGTCTAATAAATTAGAGATGTCCAAATAATCTCAAATTAGTGATATATTACCTCTTATTGATCTGCCAGGGATACAATAAGACTGATCAACATGTATAACTTGATCAATCACTTTTCTCAATCTGCATGCCAAAACCTTGGAGAAGATCTTATAATCAGCGCATAATAAACTGACAGGTCTCCAGTTCTTTATTTCATAAAGATCCCCTGTCTTAGGAAGAAGATTGAGCACAGCTCTACGACAGCTAAGGGGTAGCTTTCCCTTTGATACACTGTCATTGAGGACTTCCAACAGATTTTCAGCCAACACAGACCAACATGATTCATTAAATTCCACAGGCAAGCCATCTATTCCTGGAGCTTTACCATTTTCCATGCTCAACAGTGCTTCCTGCAATTCTTGCAAGGTTAAAACATGCTCCAAAATAGTGTTATCTTGCTCTGAAACCTTTGGCAAGTTATTAAGAAACTCTACAGTCATCAAAGAGTCATCTTTAAACTCACTGACATACAGCTTTGAAAAAAAGTCTACAGCTCTTTTCCGCAATGCAGTGGGTTCTGTCAATCATTTCCATCTTCTGATCGAATACAGTGAATGAGACGATCTGTCCATATTTCTTCTCCAAACTAAAGAAGAATTTAGAGGGAGCATCCATTTCAGAGATATTCTGAAAACATGAACGTACCAGAGCTCCCTGTGCTCTGAACCCAAGCAGATCAGCCAAAGCAGTTTTTTTTTCTTTTGAGTGCCTGAATATGGCCTCGATTTCCTGTGGACTCATGAAAATTCTGAAGATCCACAATACCAGTCTCTAATTCTTCAATAGATTTAACCATTTCTCTTGTAACATTGTGTGTATATTAAATACAAAATTGCTGAATTTTTATTTTACCAATATCCCACCACTGCTGCACAGATGTAAACTGAGATTTCATGGTTCTCCATTGCTTCCAAAAAAGAAAGTCCTTTTTTAAAACAACCATTATTTAATAGAACAGTATTAAAGTGCCAGTATACACTCTTAGGTCTCAATCTATTTATAAACACATTTCCTATAACCAATAATGATCAGAAAAACCCACCGGACACAAAGTGCATGATCTAAATATTTGTAAATGGTGACCATAACAGTAAAACCTATCTAATCTTGCTAAAGAAATATAATTATCTTTACAATGAGTCCATGAATATTGCCTTGTTTTTCCATGTTTAGAACGCCACACATCAACCTAAATCATAAGTCTCAATAATACGTTTCAATATCCTCCTCAAATTATATGTGGTTCCAAATGATTCCTATCCAAATCATCAACCGTACAATTAAAATCATCTCCTAAAATCAGGTAATCTGTTGATACACACAGCGTATTTGCCAAATTATCTAAAAAAAACTCGTTCACCTGAAGTCACAGGAGCATACACATTCAATAAAGTTAACTTTATATTTTCATACTTAATAATAACCTTTAACAATCTTCCAGATACAATATCTTCAATTTCAATAGAAACTGGAAGAAAATTTCTAGAGAAAAGAATTGCTACTGCTGCACTCTGTGAAGTTTTATGACTCAGAACCAGATTCCCATCCCATTCTTTCTTCCAGTCAACTTCATTATCAACACTGCTATGAGTTTCTTGAGCAAAAGCTCTGCCAATACTTTTAGATTTTAGGAGTTCATAATACACAGTCCTTTTTTTCATATCCCTTGCACCGTTAAGGTTCAAAGATGAGATTTTAAAACTACTCATAGCCACACAAAAAAAAGAACCAGAAAAAAAAGAAACCGGCTCAGTTATGGTTGAGGTGCAAACACACCCTCCATTTCTGCTACCTGTATGACCCCTTCTCTTCTCCAATGGTTATAATCAGTCTGACAGAGAGAGGTATCCCAATCCTTGTGGTTTTTAGTATAACAATGGCCATCAGTGTGACCCTTTGTGGGGTGCCTTGAGACGTCATTGTTGTAAATAAACGCCGTCTAACTAAATTACCTGAACTGAAACTATATGTATAGTTATGCTGCTATAGGCTTAGGCTGCCAGAGGACATAATGACCACTTTCACCCTCTTCACTACATTCTCACACTACTCTACAATTTTGCATTATTTGCTGTTATTTCAGCTTTTAACTTTCTTCTCTCTCTTTTCTCTTCCTAGAAGCTACATCTGGCCTGGCTCTATGTCTACCTGTGACATCTTTCTGGAGAGGGGAATCGTCCAAGCTTCTGCTGGCAACAACTTAATGCTCACCCTCTACCAATGATCCACATGGGCCTGTCTTTTAGTGTTCAACCCTTTCTCTCTCCTAGACATGGCGATTGACTGAGCTTTTACTGTAACTAATTATATGTGCTCTCTTTCAGACTCTAACCTTGAAAACTGGCTCAGAGTTTATCTGTTCTTTCTTGCTAGGTGAAACGACTAAAGAAGCTTCATCCATTAACATTTCCTTTTCCTTCCCATAGAAAGTACTCCTGGATCAGTGCTTCTTTGTTCTATTTGTGTCTCTGCTCTGTTCTCTCAAACCCCCAGTCGGTCGTGGCAGATGGCCGCTCACACTGAGCCTGGTTCTGCTGGAGGTTTCTTCCTATTAAAAGGGAGTTTTTCCTCTCCACTGTCGCTACATGCATGCTCAGTATGAGGGATTGCTGCAAAGTCAATGCCAGTGACTGTCCACAGTCTCTACATGCTCATCCGGGAGAAGTGAATGCTGCAAGTCACTGACTGGATGCAATCTGCTGGGTTTCCTTAGACAGAAAAACTTTTTATCCAGTTTGAATAAATAACTGAATTTGACTACATTGTTTGATAGTTAGGATTAATTGGAATGTATGTACCTGACTTTTGTGAAGTGCCTTGAGACAACATGTGTTGTGAATTGGCGCTATATAAATAAAACGGAATTGAATTGAACTAAATACAGCATCTTATCAGCTGTTTTTTAACTTTCAGAAAAATCATTTAATTTGAGCTCTGATTTTCTACATCAGTTTTCGAAGTCTATATATTTCAGTGTTTTTTAAGCCATCAGAAGTCCTTTGTCTCATTAAACATTTAACTGTAAGTCAGTCATTTTCTACCGCTTATTCCATAGTGGGTCGCGGGGGAGCTGTGCCTATCTCCAGCAGTCTATGGGCGAGAGGTGGGGTACACCCTGGACAGATCGCTAGTCCATCGCAGGGCAACACACAAACAACCATGCACACACTCATTCATACACCTAAGGGCAATTTAGAGTGACCAATTAACCTAACAGGCATGTCTTTGGACTGTGGGAGGAAGCCGGAGTACCCGGTGAGAACCCACGCATGCACAGGGAGAACATGCAAACTCCATGCAGAAAGACCCCCGGCTGGGAATCGAACCCAGGACCTTCCTGCTGCAAGGCAACAGTGCTAACAACTGCGCCACCGTGCAGCCTCACCATTTAACTGAATCAACACAAAAGTTTTCAGTTAGGGAAAAATTATCTATATGCACCTTTGGTTACTTCCAAAAAACTTCTAATCTGTTTTAGACTGTATCCATCAGTTCTCTGGCCATCAGGAATAGAGGAGTCAGAAGTGATCAGGATTACCGACTTCTAGAGAAAGGTCTTCTATTATCGTGGGTTACGATCCCAAACTCCTGTTTCTTCATCTAGACAAGAATGAAGCTGGCAGCTTCCTGTTTCCCCGTCATCCGGACCAAGGCATAAGCGTACCCTCTCCCCCCTCTAACGCAAGTACCTTCATCCTGAACTCCTCACTGTTCTTCGCAAATCTCTCAAGCAGCATCAGAGAAACCTTTATGTCGTGCGCTCAGACTCCGAATCCCTCACCCCCCCTGGCGGTTAGATTACTCCTGCATAGTAAGCTTTTTCTTTAACTTCAGTAACCACGTTAACTGTAGCGTTTTGATTCACTTGTCGCAGATTAACTGTAGCATTTTGATTCACTTGCTTTTTCCCCCTTCTTTCTGTGCAGTTGGTGATCTACCAGTTTCAGATCATTTAACATTTATCATTGTTTAAGAAAATAAATCTCCTTCATAATTCTGTCTCCTCTCCTGAGTGTTTTTCTGCATGTGGGTTAGAACTATCTCGAAAAAGATGACAGGGAGATGCGATTTGTTTCTATTTCAGGTTGCCCTTGTCCAATCTTCAGCCAAAAACACAGCATGTACAGTAACCAATACACAAAGAAAAATGTCAGTCAGTCAGTCATTTTCTACCGCTTATTCCATAGTGGGTCGCGGGGGAGCTGGTGCTTATCTCCAGCAGTCTATGGGCGAGAGGCGGGGTACACCGTGGACAGGTCGCCACTCCATCGCAGGGCAACACACAAACAACCATGCACACACTCATTCATACACCTAAGGGCAATTTAGAGAGACCAATTAACCTAACAGGCATGTCTTTGGACTGTGGGAGGAAGCCGGAGTACCCGGTGAGAACCCACGCATGCACGGGGAGAACATGCAAACTCCATGCAGAAAGACCCCCGGCCGGGAATCGAACCCAGTGCTACCAACTGCGCCACCGTGCAAAAAATGTTGGTTTTGTATTATTTTAATTAAACAGAAAACTTTGTGTCCTGATGACTGCGAGTAAGTTTGTGTGTATTTATATAGCCCTTTTCATACATCTGAATGTAGCTTTAAAATGACACAATAATATGAATAAAAATAGAAGTAATAAAACAAATTCTAATTAAAAGTTAAAGTGAAGTCTCAGGCATGTATCCAATGAATACTAGGTAAATACACTTGGATAGTGTGTTCCATAATATTGGGGTGTGATTAGCAAAGTAATACTCCTATTCCTTTACAATTGTCGTCTGAAACTTTTAGTAACTTGGCGGCATCAGATTGTAACATTTTTACAATGTGTCTTTAAAAATATGCTGTACTAACCTGTAATTGCATCAGAATAATAAAGACAGAGATGTGTGTGATTACATCGTGGTAATTTCACCCACCCCACATCCTTCTCTACCTCACTGTTCCTATTGTCTCACACTCTGAGGAACAGCTGAGCAAAACAGAGATTCCTCAGTGCGTCTCAGCCACGATGTGCAATGAGGGAATTTATTTACAGTTAACTTATTTGAGCTCTGTTTAGGAACCAATTCATGTGTTGCTAGTTAAAACAATGTTCCACAATCTAAAGGTTAGTATATTGTCTTTTACAAAAGCTTAAATTTTTTTTTTAAAGAGATTACTTAATTTTCTTAATATACACTGGAAGGTCTGCAGGATCAAGTCTACATTCTGTAACATTCGTCCATATTTTATAAAAAAAGTAAGCAACCAAAACTATCTCTACCTTTCAGCAGACGGTTATTTTTTACACTATCTGCATGATGGAACACCTCAAATACTGGCTTTAATTTACATAGAGTAAATATACATAAATATGGTTGGACTTTTGTCTAAATTCATGCATAACGCCTTATTTAAATGTGGACAAATTGCAACATTACAGAGAGAGCCTATTTGCTTGGTAGAGGTGTTTTAGAAGCAGGGCAATTTTTGTGTTGAGTTTCAGGAATAGAAAGATGATCAAATTCTGGTTTGCACACATTTTGCACTGACAAACTGCTTTTCAAAATTTGCCTGAGAGTCTTTATAATGGTGGTAGTAAAAATGAAGTTTCAGAGACAGAAGCTTTGACATGGCAAACTAAGGCCAGCAAGGACCAGCTCTGCTCTTCATTCTAACAAAGGGCGGCTTCTGACAAAAATCAACATTCGGATGGGATTTGCTGAGGAGACTGCACACCTCATCTCTCTGCAAATGCAGCATGACTCCACCATATAACGGACAACCAGAAAAGAGCCCAGCAGAACGGCAGCCATCTGGCCAGTTTACGCACTTACAGTTTAGGGGAGAAATAGGTTGCCCTCTAATCCATCAAACCGGAGACACAATGAATTACCGAGAATTATTGCTCTCATTAGCTCAGGTTTAGCATCATCTGGTGCTAAACAGGCAGGATCCTATCATGGCGTCCAAGATGTACGAGCCCAGTTCTCTCTAAGGTATGAGGCAAATTAAGTATTTCAGACTGTCATTCGGGAAGGCAGTTTTGGTAAGAATGTCATCACACAACTATATATTTAATTAGTAACCAGTTGTTTGCTGCAGTATGAAAGCAATCATACTTTGCACATTTTTTATCGTTACATATATTAATCAAATACGTCTAGCTATTCGTTTCCTGATTTGCTTGTGCATTTATTTTTATTTTATCTTGCTGAACTCTATGCGCAACCAGCAGTAATTTCAGGTTGTTAATGTTTTGTCTGAACTCAGCTTATGAGTATGCACAGATATCTTTTCCTGATACTGGTTAACCACCACCAAGCATGCTCGGCTTGGCTTTATATGTCAAAATAAAACATTGTGGTTTCCCCTTACAATTATGACAAATCACGTACATGTTCAACACAGACACACTTCAAACACATCTTCTGCTGAACCTGCATTAAAATGCTCTGTAATTAGTTTGTGTTTTGGTTTGATGATACTTTGTGCCCTGAAGCTGTTTGAATTACAAGATGAATTTGCCCTTCTCACCTCATCATACAATGCCATCCTCTGGCAGCAGCTCTGTAAGCATCATGCCAAAATACTTATCACAAAGAAAATGAGGTTCTTCAAAATCTATTGGATCTGCAGGTTAAATTAACACAAAGAAATAAATAATCATAAACTCTTCAAACAATTTTAAAATCTTCAAAAAAAGGCTTCAATCTCAACCATAATACAGAAAACATCATTCTGGCCTGGTATTTTATCACTCTAGTTATCAGAAATGGTGGAGCCAATTTAAAAATAAATCAGTTACCTACACTCACAGGATTTTAGGAAAAGTCTATAAATTTTTATTAGAGTTTAGATCAAGGCTATTCATTAGCATATTTGTGTCCAATTGTGCCCATGTTTTAAAACTTCCAGATTGATTTTAAGTGAGGTTGAAGAGTTGGAACATACTCCAGATGTGTTTACTATTCCAACCACTTTGTGTAAAGCACCAGTACCACTAGCAGCAAAGCAGATCTTCAGGATGATGCTACCACCACCATGCTTGACAGTTTGTACAGTGTTGTTCAGTTTGAGATCCTCTCCTTGACTACTCCAAACATATGTCTTGTTTTTGTTTTTGTCTCTTTTCTCTAGAAGGCATTTGACTTGTTAATGCATTCAGAAGAGGTGTTGATATTGGAGAATGTGCTTCTTTTAAATCATAGCTTGTACTCATCGTCTTCAGTTTGTCTGGGACCGGGTCGCGGGGGCAGCAGTCTCAGAAGACACCCAGACACCTCCTCCAGCTCTTCTGGGGGGAGCCCTAGGCGTTCCAAGGCCAGCCAGAAGATATAGTCCCAGCGTGTCCTGGGCCATTCTCTAGGCCACCTCCTGGCGAGACGTACCTGAAACACCCCCCCAAGGGAGGGCTCCAGGGGGCATTTGAAACTAATGCCCAAGCCACCTCAGCTGACTCGTCTCAATGTGGAGGAGAAGTGGCTCTACTCTAAGCCCTTCTCAGATGGCAGAGCTCCTAACACTATCTGTAAGTGCCTGGCCACACTGTAGAGAAGGCTCATATCAGCCACTTGTATCCAGGATATCGTTTTTTTGGTCATGACCAAGAGTTCAAGACCATAGGTGAGGGTAGAAACAAAGACCCACTGTTAAATTGAAAGCACAGTGTCTGCATTACTGCGGCAGCCACAACGATACGTCTGTCAACCTCTCGCTCCATTCTCCATTTGTGAACAAGACCCGAGATACTTGAACTCCTCCACTTCAGGCAGGAAGTTCTTCCCAACCTGGAGAGGGTAGGCCACCCTTTTTTGGTCGAGAACTATGACCACAGACTTGGAGAAGTTGATTGTCTTCCCTGACACTTTGTACTTGGCTGGGAACCATCCTAATGCATGCCGTGGGTGTTGGGAACCAGCAAAACCACATCTTCCTCAAAAAATCCAATTCAGTTTTATTTATATAGCGCCAATTCACAACACATGTGATCTCAAAGCACTTCACAAAGGGTTTGAAATGGTAGAAGGTGAGCATTAAGTTGTTGGCAGCAGAAGCTTGGACAATGCCCCCCTCCAGGATGGTGTCACAGGTAGATACAGAGTCAGGCCAGGTGTAGTTTCTAGGAAGAGAAAAGAGAGAGAACATAAAGTTAAAAGCTGAAATAAAAGCAAATAATGCAAAATTGGAGCGTAGTTTGAGAATGTAGCAGAGAGAGCGAAAGTGGTCATTATGTCCTCCAGCAGCCTAAGCCTATAGCAGCATAACTACAGAGATAGCTCAGGATAACCTAAGCCACTCTAACTATAAGCTTTATCAAAAAGGAACGTTCTAAGCCTAGCATTAAAAGTAGACAGGGTGTCTGCCTCACGGACTAAAACTGGGACCTGGTTCCAAAGGAGAGGAGCCTGATAACTAAAGGATCTGCCTCCCATTCTACTTCTAGAGACTCTAGGAACCACCAGTAAACCTGCAGTCTGAGAACGAAGTGCTCTGTTAGGAATATATGGAACAATCAGATCTCTGATGTATGATGGAGCTTGACCGTTAAGGGCTTTATATGTGAGAAGGAGAATTTTAAATTCTATACTGGATTTAACAGGGAACCAATGAAGGGAAGCTAAAACAGGAGAAATATGATCTCTCTTTTTAATTTTCATCAGAACTCTTGTTGCAGCATTTTGAATCAGCTGAAGGCTTTTAACTGCAGTTTGTGGACATCCTGATAGTAAAGAATTACAATAGTCCAGCCTTGAAGTAACAAATGCATGGACTAGTTTTTCAGCACGACTCCTGGATAGGACATTTCTAATTTTGGCAATGTTCCATAGGTGAAAGAAGGAAATCCTAGAAACTTGTTTAATATGGGATCTAAATTACATGTCCTGGTCAAAAATAACACCAAGGTTTTTAACTTTATTACTGGAGGTCCATTTAATGCCATCCAGGTTAAGTGATTGACTAAGCAGTTTCTTTTTCAAAGACTCCATTCCAAAGACAACAACTTCTGTCTTGTCTGAATTTAGAAGCAGAAAATTTAAAGTCATCCAAGTTTTTATGCCTTCAAGACATGCTTGTAGTCTATCTAACTGGTTGGGCTCATCAGGATTTATGGATAGGTAAAGCTAAGTATCATCAGTGTAACACCATGCTGCCTGATAATTTTACCTATTGGAAGCATATATATAGTAAAGAGAATTGGCCCAAGTACTGAACCCTGTGGTACTCCACAATTAACCCTGGAGTTTAAAGATGATTTATCATTTACATGAACAAACTGGAATCTATCAGACAAATAAGATTTAAACTAGCCTTGTGCTGTTTCCCTGATCCCTACTGCATGTTCCAGCCTTTCTAAGAGAATATTGTGATCGACTGTATCAAATGCAGCATTATCTGAGGGCATGAGAATATCATTAGTGACTTTCAGCAGAGCTGTTTCAGTGCTATGATGAGCTCTGAAACCTGACTGAAACTCTTCAAACAGACCACTGCTGTTTAAATGCTCACACATTTGATTAGCAACTATTTTCTCAAGAATTTTAGATAACAACGAAAGATTAAATATAGGTCTGTAATTTATTAAACCATCTTGATCAAGCGAACGTTTCTTAAGTAAAGGTTTAATTACAGCTACCTTAAAAGCCTGTGGTACATATCCATTTACTAAAGATAGATTAATCATATCTAAAAATGGGGCTGGTAATCAGAGGGAACACTTCCTTAAATAATTTGGTTGGGATTGGGTCTAATGTACAAGCTGAAGGTTTAGATGAAGCTCATGTTTTTGATAAATCAGGAAGCTCCACGGGATCAAAACAGTCCAAACACAGATCAGGTTCTACAGTTACTTCCAATGTTGTCTCGCTTGCTGAGGATGTATCATCATCTTCAGGAGTATGCCAATGATTTTGTTTTTAATAGAATCAATTTTATTTGAAAAGAATCCCATAAACTCATGACTGCTGAGAGCTAAGGGAATGGATGGCTCAACAGAGCTATGACTCTGTGTAAGTTTAGCAACTGTACTAAAGCGAAACCTAGGATTATTCTTGCTCTCTTCTGTTAATAATGAGAAATTAATTAACTGTTCTAGCTTGCCGAATTGTCTTTTTATACAACAGTAGGCTATTTTTCCAGATTAAGTAGGAATCCTCTTGGTGTGTAGAGCGCCATTTTCTCTCCAATTTTCTAACATTGTGCTTTAAAGTACGCAGCTCTGAATTAAACCAGGGAGCCAGCCTCCTATAAATAGCTACCTTCTTTTTCAAGGTGGCTGCATTGTCTAATGCACCATGCAATGAGGAAGTAATACTATGAACAAAAGAATCAATTTGTGAAGGGGAAGAAACAAAATTATTGCCCTCATCTGTGTTTGTCTGTGATTGTGAGGAAATTAAAAGTGGAACAGATTCCTTAAAGGTTGTTACAGCATTGTCTGATAATGATCTACTATAATGAAATTTTTTTTCAGGTGTGGAGTACTCGGTTAAATTAAACACAAAGGTTATTAAAAAATGGTCAGGGTTCTGAGAAAATATTGTTGTCTTTACACTCAATGCCATATGTCAGCACAAGGTCCAGAGAATGAAGACAAAGGTGGGTAGGTTTGTTAATGTTTTGAGTGAAGCCAATTGAGTCTAAGATAGCATTAAAGACTATATTTAGGCTATCACTTTCAGTGTCAACATGAATGTCAAAATCCACCTGCTTATTTGTATTTAACACTAAATCAGATAAAAAGTCTGAAAACTGATCTAAAAATTTAGAGTAAGGGGCTGGTGGACAGTACAAAACAACAAACAGAAGTGGTTTTAGTGCTTTGAGGAAAACAAAGAATTAATTATTAAAAAGAGTTGTAGCTATTAATTGGTATGGGACTAATCAATAAATTGGACTGAAAGATGGTTGCTACTCCTTCTCCCTGCCCAGTATTTTGAGTTTTGTGAAAATTTAAATAATTAGTAGGAGTTGACTCATTTAATAGAAAAAATCCTTTCTGCAGCCAGGTTTCTGTGAGACAAACTAAATCAACTGATTGTCAAAATAAGTCATTAACTAACAAAAGTCTTTGAAGAGAGAGATCTTATGTTCAGTAAGCCACATTTAATTTTTTATTTTTTTTGTTAGCCTGTTTTGTGTTTTTTTATGAGATTTTCATGATTTCCTCCCTTTTAAAAAATTTTTTAATCTTTTCAATTTTGGCCATGGGCGAGACCGTCTTAATAGGGGTAATGGGGGGGGTAGCAGTACAGAAGCTGCAGAGAGGAGTGTTAAACTACGACCCTGCTTTCTGGTCTGAACCCTGGGTTGTCAGAGTTTTGGAGAACTAATAAATTCGGCCAGATTCCTAAAAGGAGGGCTGCTCCATCCAAAGTGGAGTGGATGCCATCTCTCCAGATCAGACCAGGTTTTCCCCAAAATGTTCGCCAATTATCAATATAGCCCACATTGTTTTCTGGACACCACCTAGACAGCCAGCTGTTGAATGACAGCATGCAGCTACACATGTCACCACTGATCAGATCAGGAAGACAACCAGAGAAAATTACAAACTTACACACCGAAGCAACACTAACTTTGGTGCCCTCCGATTGGCGTAACCGGGTGTCATTACCACCAGCGTAAATAACAATCTTACTGTATTTACGCTTATTCTTAACCGGCAGTTTTAAGTAGGATTTGATGTCGCCCGTTCTGGTCCCTGGCAAACATTTGACTATGGTCGCTGGTGTCTCTAGTGCCACGTTTCTGACTACGGAGCTGCCAATTACCAGAGTCGGCTTCTCAGCGGGTGTGTCGCTGAGTAGGGAAAATCTGTTAGAAACACAGATGGGTTGGTGGTGACCTGTGGGGTGGCATCTAGGACTATGCTCTCTGCATACCATCACCCAGCTGGCCTGAGGCCCCGGCTGCGCGGGCTCTGCTGAAAGACTGCTACGGGGAGCTATCCTCTGTGGCTCCGCGTTGGCTAAGGGGCCTCGGCTGAGGAGTAACTGGACATTTGACACAGAGAGCAGGAGAGAGGAGGAGACTCAGAGAGAGAAACAGCAGAACAAGTAGCCACGGTGGAGCTAACGCTAAGACACGGAGTGACCCCAAACATTAAATGCAGCAACAGAAAATATGTGTTTTAATGTGCTTATATTAGAACAAGTCAGAGATATCACACTAAAGAGAAATCAGATCAATCAAGAGAGCCTTCACACACACCAAACTATCCATCGAGTGCAACAGTGAAAACAGGAAGTGACAAATACGCCTTATCACGCCTCATGTCTACCAGCCCAAAAAACACAGACGAAATCTGCTGGTCCCTAAACCGGACCCCCTCTGGCTCTTGTCTGCTCATAGAAATCTTGTCCATGAAAGTTACGAGCAGGACCAGTGAAAAAAGGGCAGCCCTGGTGGAGTCCAACATGCACCGGGAACAGGTTTGACTTAACACCAGCAATGCAAACCAGACTCCTGGTCTGGTCATACAGAAACTGAATGTCCCCTGATAAAGGGCTCCGGACTCCGTACTCCTGGAGCATACCACAAAGGAAACCATGAGGGACACTGTCAAATGCTTTCTCCAGGTCCACAAAGCACAAAACCCTCGAGCAAGGGTGTAAGGGTCGTCCGTTCCACAACCAGGACAAAAACCACACTGCTCCTCCTGAAGCCAAGGTCCGACTATCCTCTCACTCTCCTGTCCAACGCCCTAGCATAGGCCTTCCCGAGGAGGCACACTCTCCGGTTCCCCTTCTTATGAAGAGAGGGCCACCACCCTGGTCTGTCAGTGGGTGGATGACGGATTGTAGTGTAGCGCTTTGGTGTCCTCGGCCTGATTAAACAAAAATCATTGACAAAAGTATTCTTTCCAAACTTTACATTTGGTCATGTTTTAATTTTTATTGTAAAAAAATGGGGTTTGAAAGTTTTTACCATTTTCCACACTCCTCATATTATATCAGCTCCCCAAAAAAAAGCCACCTGTTTGAGAGGCCCGCTGGGACGCCTCAGGCCAAATTTCCAGCAACATGTTAGATTCTATGATTAACATTCCAGACCGGGTCTCATTTAGCAGCTCTGTCAACAGGTGGACGCAGGGCAAGAAGCGGCTCTCAGACAGAATAATTGGGGGGAATTCTGACCATGTCCTTCATCAGTGCTAATAATGAAACAGGTGAAAGAAGGGACAGAATATGTCAGTTTCTGTCTGTTTCCATCCCCTTTCCAACCCCTTCTCTGGTGTAAATAGAGACAGAAGTACATGCACTGTGTGTTTGTTAGGATTGGGATAAAAGGAAGTAAGCGTTAAGGTGTCACAAACGAAGTTAAAAATATTACTGGTGTCGTTGAGAGCATGCTTCCTGTACTTTTTTAAACTGGAAAAAACAAAAAAAAGGGGGAGATTTAATTTCTTTCCAAGGACCTGGGGTTAGAAAATCCTGTGAAAGCAACAGCTGTTGTTTCCTTTACTCCAAACAAAGGCCAGAGACCCGTTGGAAGCTGATACGCCAGTCAGACAGATGTAAAATGAATGCAGAGAAATGAATCAGTGCTCAGAGCCATGAAAATTTACTGCTTTACACAAAGTTAATCCAACGAGCAGAGACATTTTTTAGCCCTTTTGGTTTCACCCAATAAGCTGAAAAAATACTTGTATAATCAGACAAAGAACGGTTAATTTATTCAGCTCAGCTGCCAGCAAGGAGGTGCAACGCAAATGAGTGAAGAAAAGCACAGAAAATGTGACACGAATACAAGACTTTCTCAACTTGTGTTTTTGTTGCATTTTACAGCTAATAATCTAAAGGGAGGGGAGTAATTTATCTCCAAACCACACAGCGGCATTTTCATTTAACAAACACACAAGCTTTATTTCAAGTGTTTTGTTTTGAAAATCTGGAAACAATTGTCTAACTCATAAATCCAACTGTAGCCCTTGTCATGATGCATTGAGCAAGACATTATGCTACTACAACCAGAGAAACACTGTCTTAAGACTCAATGTCCCTGTCAAAGTGTGGAAAAAAATAGCTTAACAGTGTGAATGATATCATTTTAAAGCCACAAGTTGGTCACTAATCCAAATATTTACATCTTTCTCTCTGCAAATCCAGTTTGGGGGTCTTGTGCTTGGCTGTCTCCCTAAATATCCACACAGCTCCAAGTCAAACAGACATTCATAAATTCGCCACTGTGTTGTGTCTTAGGTTTTAGTAGACATGCACAAGGTATTAGAATTCTACATAGTTACCATAGGAACCAGCGCTAGGAGAGGACTCAATGCATTAACAATGCTAAAAGAACTAGTGTTATGTCTGACTCCCTCTGCATAATTGATCAAATAAGATGTTGGATTATGGGTAATTTTATGGGTACAGATTATTTTATAGGGATTTTATGTTATCAACAAAGTTCTGAGTAATTGTTAAGGGAAATAATACATGGTTTGCAATTTCTTTTACAAATAAAAACGGTGGCAGGCAGCTCCCACTACTCTGATACCACTGAATAAAATCTGTTGCAACACGTTGCCTTTACCAGTCACTGAATACGTGAACAGACACCTCCTGTGATGAATTTAATTTAATCAATATAAATACATTTGTTCTGTGAAGGTCTCAGATGTTTGTTAGAGAACATTACTGAAGAGCATCATGAAGACCAAGGAACACAGCAGACAGGTAGGGATAACGTTCTGAAGACGTTTCAAGCAGGGTTTATGTTATAGAGAAATAATCAAAGCTTTGAGTATCTTATGGCACTATTAAATTAATGGTCTGAAAATGGAAAAATGAGTATGTGTGGAGAAAAATTAACATTGTCAGTCACCCTGAACCCGCCGACCTCTACAATAAAACATAATGGTGCCAGTATCATGCCAAGGGGATCTTTTTTTTTTACATACTTTTGCGTAGTAAAGAAGCAATACTGCATGGAGTAGAAGGCAGGTGATTACTATTTTATTAAGCATAGGCTTTTTGTACAAATAAGACAGCTGAGATGGCCATAGGAATAATTGTTCTACATCACAGGCCCTGTCATACCTGCTTGTGTTTTTGTAATATTACCTGGTCTGGTCCTTTGTTTTCTGTCTCCCTGCACCCCAAGCCCACACCTGTTATGTGTTTTCCCCTGATTGTCTGGTCACATTTGTCATTGGTTCCCCCTACTGTTCAGTTTTGTATTTAAGCCCGTTTGTTTCCGTTGTTCCCCGCTGGTTCCTTATGTGAGATTATGTCTGATCTTGTGTGTTTGCTTCCCTGTCCGATCCTACCAGGAGTAATAAAATAAAATATTCTTATGGCCTCAGATAATGGACTTGTGTCTGTACTGGTTCTGTTAGATCTCAGTGCTGCATTTGATACAGTCGACCATAATATTCTCTTAAAAAGGCTGGCATATGCTGTAGGGATCAGGGGAACAGCGCTAGGCTGGTTTAAATCTTATCTGTCTGACAGATTCCAGTTTGTTCATGTAAATGATAAATCATCTTTAAACTCCAGGGTTAATTTTGGAGTACCACAGGGTTCAGTACTTGGGCGCCTTCCTCCCTCCCTGTTGGATGGAGTAAGGGGGAGTCAAGTTCAGCCTAAACCGGCTCAGTAATGGTTGAGGTGCAAACACACCCTCCATTTCTGCTACTTGTATGACCCCTTCTCATTTCCAATGGTTATAATCAGTCTGACAGAGAGAGGTATCCCAATCCTTGTGGTTTTTAGTATAACAATGACCATCAGTGGGACCCTTTGTGGGGTGCCTTGAAACAACATTGTTGAAAATAAGCGCTGTTTAACTAAATAATCTGAACTGAAACTTTCTGTGTAGTTATGCTGCTATAGGCTTAGGCTGCCAGAGGACATAATGACAACTTTCACCCTCTTCACTACATTCTCACACTACTCTCCAATTTTGCATTATTTGCTGTTATTTCAGCTTTTAACTTTCTTCTCTCTCTTTTCTCTTCCTAGAAGCTACACCTGGCCTGGCTCTGTGTCTACCTGTGACACCTTTCTGGAGAGGGGAATCATCCAAGCTTCTGCTGGCAACAACTTAATGCTCACCCTCTACCAATGATCCACATGGGCCTGTCTTTTAGTGTTCAACCCTTTCTCTCTCCTAGACATGGCGATTGACTGAGCTTTTACTGTAACTAATTATATGTGCTCTCTTTCAGACTCTAACATTTCCTTTCCCTTCCCATAGAAAGTACTCCTTGACCAGTGCTTCTGTGTTCTTTTTGTGTCTATGCTCTGTTTTCTCAAACCCCCAGTCGGTCGTGGCAGATGGCCTCTCACACTGAGCCTGGTTCTGCTGGAGGTTTCTTCCTATTAAAAGGGAGTTTTTCCTCTCCACTGTCGCTACATGCATGCTCAGTATGAGGGATTGCTGCAAAGTCAATGCCAGTGACTGTCCACAGTCTCTACATGCTCATCCGGGAGAAGTGAATGCTGCAAGTCACTGACTGGATGCAATCTGCTGGGTTTCCTTAGACAGAAAAACTTTTTATCCAGTTTGAATAAATAACTGAATTTGACTACATTGTTTGATAGTTAGGATTAATTGGAATGTATGTACCTGACTTTTGTGAAGTGCCTTGAGACAACATGTGTTGTGAATTGGCGCTATATAAATAAAACTGAATTGAATTGAAACTGAATAAAATGTCGTCTTACCTGTAAACTGCTAGCTTCAGGAGGTTTTCCCCGCATATTGGTCCATCAAGAACCCACTTTATGACAGAAGGAACCAGCCAACGGGACCAAGCAGGGAAGATGGAGAAGGAATTCAAAAGGGGTGAGTTTCTGGTCAAATTGTTTTCCCACCTTGCTACCTCTCCCAGCTCCCCATGGAGGAGGATGGAGATGGCTGGCAGCCTCCAAGACTGGCTCGAGGCGAGGAAGGATTTTTTTCCTGATCCTTGGATTCACTACACCATTGAGGCCGAGCGACAAAGAGCCCTGGGAGAAATCGCCGCTTCAATGAGGAGGCCTCTTGCCCCCTCATCCGCTCGCCTCTCCAGTGAAGCTGTAGGCAGCTTTCCGGGTCATGGTTTAGCTCCTGATCAGCCATCGGTGCTGTTTCAGACTACTAATCCTGTTCCTGGTCCAGTTCCAGAGGGGTTGATGGATGAACTGCCTCCACACCACGATCCTGTTCCTGGTTCTGTTCCAGAGGGGTTCATGGATGAACTGCCTCCACACCCCGATCCTGTTTCTGGTCCTGTTCCGGAGGGGTTCTTGGATGAATTGCCTCCACATCCCAATCCTGTTTCCGGTCCTGTTCCGGAGGGGTTCTTGGATGGACTGCCTCCACACCCCGATGCTGTTCCTGGTTCTGTTCCGGAGGGGTCCCAAGCCGAGCCGCCCTCACACTGTGTTCCTGTCCGTGAGGGGCTCGTGGATGGACTGCCTCCACTCCCTGCTCCTTTCCCAGTCCTGTCCTGGAGGGCTCCGAGGATGAACTGCCTCTGCAGACTTTGCAGTAATTGCTCCTCCTTAACGGGCACATGGTGACAGTGATGGGTTGATTGTATCGAGCTGTTAGCTTTGCATAATTCCTCATCTGAGCATGCATATGGCAAAAGTGGAACTCCCTTTTAACTGGAAGAAGCCTCCAGCAGAATCTGGCATTGTGTGAGCGGACATCTCCCACTACTGACTAGAGGTTTGAGAAGACAGAGGACATACAAAAAACACAAAAAATATTTTGTATAGCAGCAGTTGCGCTATCTTCATCTAGCTTCATCTAGGAGGGAAACACAGGTAAACAGGTAAGCTCTGAGCCAGTAGTGGAATCTATGAGATGAAAAAAGAACACATTTAGTCAGTGACAGGACTAGCTTCTTCAGTTGCTCTATCTTGGAGGAAAGGAGCTAAACACAGAAACTCAGTCAAGTCTATCACCTACAGAGAGAGAACATGAATTTATTGGTAGCATAGCGCCACCTCCAGGAAGGTGTCTGTGAACAGAAAAACCAGAGAGGACATAATGTAGCAATAACCAAAGATGCATAATTGGAGAGTAGTAGGAGAAAGTAGTAGAGTGAGGAAAAGTGGTCAGTATGTCCTTCAGAAGCTGAAGCTTCAGCCGAAAATGATTGTTTAATTCTAGTCTTAAAGGTAGAAAGGATGTCTGCCTTACAGACAAAAGCTGGGACCTGGTACCACAGGAGAAGATTCTGGTAACTGAATAATATGTTGGCAATTCAACTTTTAGAAAATATTTAAAACAACAGTAAGCCTGCAGTCTGAGACTCAAGTGCTCTGATGGTAACATGTAGAACTTGATTATTAAGAGCTTTATATGTAAAAAAGAGAATTTAACATATTGTAGACTTAACAAGGAGCCAATTAAGAAAAGCTGAAATTGGATGATATCTCCTAATAATTCTCATCAGAACTCTTGTTGCAGAATGTTGGGTAAGCTAAATTTTGATCTAGATTAATGGCTTGAAAATCAGTGATGCCTTTTAAGACCTGTCATGTTTTGTGTATTTGTGCATACAGTAGACCGTTAAAATGCATAAGCTTTGTTGCTTGCTTGTAGTTCAAAGCATTAAACTCTCTGGAGGTCATACACAAAGGTTCTGTAAGTGTAATGTCCTTGGTATGTTCATGTATTCCTGCTCTGTGTTACTTTTTGCATTACTTTTGCTGACAAAAACAACCCTCCTTTTTCTCTCCCAAATTTGCCGCCTGTTCACTTTCACTCCTGATCGTGGCTTCCCAGCAGGCGCCCTCCCCCCAATACATGTAAGCACGCACACAAGTCCTTTTTCTAGCTCCAGACATTACTAACTCCCAGTTGTACGGCACACCCTCCTGTGCTGTTTCTGCAGTGTCCTTAACATGACATATAAGCAGTTCAAGAAAAGACTCGCTCAGCCTTCAGTATTTACTAACAGGCTGCTGAATGGGATTTTTATCTGTGGGCTGAAAGAGAATTAAACAGGATGGTGAAAAGAAAAATAAAGACATCTGCCTTTTACTTCTGCAAGATTATGATCTCGATCAGTTATCTATCTTGTTTGCATAGTTCGGTTGTTTAGTCATGTTCTGTTGACTTACTATGTATCATCAAATTGTTTATAGAAAACCCTAAATGGAAAAGTGGGGTACCTATTTATGTTTGTACTCTGTTTCAGATATGAATCCCAAGGGCCAATAAAATTTGAATATTTTTGATATCCCAAGTATGAGGAGCTGCAGAAGAAGTGGAACATCGCCGTTTTGCGTGTTTTCTTGTTTATGGATTCAATCTTTCTCCCTAAAACAATGCAGATGCGTCTGAAAGCCTTCCTGCTCCATTATAAAGTGAAGCACAAAGAGAGCTTTATTCCTGACCCTGAATCACCAGTCGAGTTCTCAGTTGCTTTGCTAAACTACACAATTGTGTGCATGGCTATTGGTGTCCAAACTGGATTGTTCATTATAGGTCGAATTCATGTCAGCTCAGTTTATTACAAATTCATCACATTTACAGCTTTATCTGCTGCCGGGTTAGTTGAGTAATTTTGGGAAAGAGATTCAAAAACAATAGTGACCTTTTTGCTGCTTGTTTTTTGTGTTTAGCAATTGCGGAGGAGATACACTGAAATAACACTGTATTATGAAGCAAACACCTAAAATACCCCTTTTTTGTTTGTTTATGTTGGATTTTCCACTTTTAAAATTAAGTGATTGCTTCCTGTTCCAAGCTGCACTCAGCACTTCTTTTACAGCCACTTGTTGGACTTCAAACACAGACGTCCTCTGGCCTGAACCTCTTTCAGCAGAGGAGTGAAGAGCGGGATGCCTAAAGCTTTCGCATGTGTTTGCTCTGGGGATTTTACCTCAAGATGTTTACAAATGCCTCTGCAGGAAGCACAGCACAAAAAGAGATCTAAAAGGCAGTGTTTAGAAGGTCACACTGCCTATATGGATCATTTACTAATCTGGTGAGTACACAAAAAAACCTGCAGTTACTGAACAGACTATGTGTGTAAACTGGACTGGACTGACAGCCAAAAAGGCATTGATAGAGTATTAGTTTAGCAGGTTTTGGTCTAAAGGTAGTTTTTATGCTGCCCAAATAAATGTATCACTTACAGAAACAAATAAATAAATGCCCAAATAAAACCACCACTTACAAAAATAGTATGATTTAAAATAAAAAATAAAAACAAGAAAAAGAAACATTTTGCAGTGCCTTGTAAAAGTATACCTGCCCCTTAAACTGTTTCACATTTGTCACAACTTTAATGTATTTTATTAGGAATCTTATGTGATAAATACGACGTAGTAAATAACTTGGAAGTAGAAGAAAATTGATTCATTGTTTTGAAAGTTTTTAAATATAAAATTCTGAAAAGTGTGGCATGCATATTTATTCAGTGCCACTTAACCTGCTACCTCTAAATTAAATCCAGCTGCAACTAATTGTTTCCAGAAACCACCTAATATGTAAATTATTCACCTTTGTGTTATATGTGTAATTTCAGTATAACTGCAGCTGTTTGGTTAATGCCCATAAGGAATGTTTTAAATGTAGCCAATTTAAAACAAACTGGTTTCATTGTCACGTGGATACCTGAAGATACCGAGCTTTAGCTATTTTTCGAAGAAAAATCGTCAAAAGGTGGTTCTAAAACGTCTGGGAGTTTGTCAAAAACATTTGAAAACTATTTTCTTTTCAATTCACAACTACGTGATGCTTTGTTTTGGTTTATCACATGAAATCCTGGAGCAAAATCCATTGCCAGCGTTGTGATCCTGGCTCCTTCCATCCTCCTTTAACTTTTAAGGCTCCTATTTGTACTCTGGTTAACAAAGCCTCTCAAGCTTATGCTCTAAACAACATATTTATGACCTACAGTCTGTATCAAGGCTGTTCTGTGTGAGGCTGTACTGCTGCCTGCTCTCTTCTGAAAAGAAAAAGGGAGCATAAAAGAGGAAATGAATGTGTGAGGGATGAATACGTGACCCTGGGGGTCAGTTTAATGGAGTGAGACCCCCGGCCCCTATTGACTTCCACAGCTAAACTATTAACTCCTCACAATTCCCAAGCTTTGGCCTCATTATTCATTTTCAGGGTGAAAACACTTTTGCTGTTTAAATAATTAGTGTCATTTTAATTCTATTTTTGTTAGCAAAAAAAAAGCAGGAGTTAAATGTTAATTTAGGTTTTAGACTATAAAAATTCTCATTGCCATAAAACCTAATACGATTTATTTGATCAATTAAACCAAATGCAAAATGGACAAGTGCTTAATATAAAAAATGTATCTCTTTAATTTTTATTCTTTGTTTCTCAAAAGAAAACTCTTTTTTAATTTTTTTGTTTATTTTCTTGTATTCTATACAGATTATTTGCCCAAATAAATCTGCAATAAATGCATTGTGTCATTATTGTGGGTTTTAATTGCCATCCAGCATTCTAATGTATTTTTATAGAGCAAAACCAAAGCAGAAACACATGGAATACTTTAGTTATTAGCTCATGCTAATGAGATTGTTGCCCAGGGAAAATATTTTGTTTTTTAAGGATATATAAATCAGTAATTCTGGTGTTCTAGTTTATCATTGTATGCACTTCTACAGAGTTTTTAGATGTTCCAGAGCATTTTAATACTGCTTGCTATCTACGTAATTTATATGAAATTGGGGGAAAAAAATATTATCATTTTCATCTGAAAATTTCATTGGAAAAGATTAATCTTGTGTAGGCAATGGAATATCAATGACATAGTAAACATATTCTACTAAGGTCTACAATTCTGGCCCACCTGCATGTCTAGCCACAGGAAGTTCTGTAAACGTGCAAAGAAGGATCAGCTGACCCAAAGCATTGCAATATTGAAGGATTAAACAGAGCAGAAGACAAAAATCGCAGATTTTAAACCATATTCATCTTCCTTCTGTTATCACCACATTCAGTTATCTTGAGAGGAAGAGAGAATCATCTCATCACAATGTAAAGAATGTTATTTTGTCTCGATAATGAGACAGTTTTCCCATTATCTCCAGTAAACCACTGAAATATTTTTTGGGCTGTTGTCTGCTTTCAAAGTATACTGAACTGTGAACATTTTTCTGTCATATTTCAGTGTAAAGATCTTCAGAGTTCATACAAAAAGCTGTTTTTAATAATTTCACTTATTGAAGTAATAGCTACTCAAAACAACAGGAAGTAGGCAAAAAGATTACAAAAACAAACACACCATGCTCCAATCTTCCGCAACAGATAGGAAACAAAGTCATTGAAATCTATCAGTCTGGAATGTGTTCAAAGATATTTCTAAGACATTGGAACTCCAAGCTACAAAGAAAGCTATAATCCATACATGGAAAGAATAAAAACTAAACCCTGAATTCAAGGAAGAAACAAATATAACCAAGAAGAGGGATACAAAACACAGCTTTACAAACCAAGCTTTGTTAATGTGCAGAGGCAGGGGATGACAAAACATTCCACAATCCAAAGATTTCTGTAGATTAAGACTAAAAGATACCATTATAACATATTTGTAAGTACAATTCGTTGCTACACAACATGAGATTGTGTTGTACTAAAAACGTATATTTATTCCTTGCGTTTGTGTTTTGAACATTTAGCTAAAATTGAATGTAACTTTGAAAAGCAGGAAATTAAGATTCATTTTTTCAGGAAGACTGAAGCATGGGCTCCTTAAAAATTCATGTGGCCTCTTGAGATGTCCACCTAGCTAAAAATCCCACTGACTTGGCTGTATGAGTGTGTGGGTGTGTTTGTGAGAGGGGGGATATTATCATTAACAAGTGAGATGGGTATGTTTCTTTAAGACAATCCTATAAATGCTGGCCCAGTCACCGCCTCCTGCACTCGGAGGGGGCTGGATGCAGTTTGAGTTTTCTTTGGTGGGTCAAGCAAACCATTGAAGTCTGAATGGGCTGCCATGGCAGATTACTCTGCACAGCTGTCCCCCTACCGTGGAAATTAAGTTATGCCCTGTGTCAGCAAGTATTGTGTTTTCTCTGCCCATCCCCCATTCTCTTTACCCGTATCCTCCTCTCCTTTAAATAGTTGAGGCCCTACAAAGGTACACGTATATACAGGAGGCTTTCAGAGGTGTAGGTCATCATGCCAGGAAAATTCAGATTAGTAAGCTTGGAATAAAACCAACCTGCATTCCTCCACAAAGAAACACACTTCCTGTTGCAAATCAATGCATGTGCATACACATAAAATCTGCACATATAAAAAAAAATCACACAATCAAAGGGCGGCCTGAACTGTTTGTCTCAGTGCTTCTTGGACAGCGTCCTGCTGCACTTGTGGCCCCTGTTTCATGTTTTGTTTATTTGTGGGGGAAGTTGTTTGTGTTGTGGTCACAGTGAAAGACAAACACTCAAGCTTTTCCAGCGATGTGTGAACATGCTGAGGACCTCCCCCTATAAAGCCTGCTAGGCAGTCGGACCTGAGGGCAGTTACAGGCTGCAGGACACTTAAGTGGCAAACGGAGTACATTTTGTATGCCACAATTAGGTAAAGTTAGACACATTTGGAAATTTCTTCACAAAGTCAAGAACTTCTCATTCTAAGTTACCAGAAATGTATTTTTAAGAAGATGCTTTCACACGTGAACAATCCCTCTCAAAGCCAGATCTAGACACATGCCAGAATAACCAGTTTACATACAGTCTGTGCAAAAGCAAAAGAATTCTCCCCTCACATATTTCTTTGAGTCCCACTGAAATGTTTCTGATCATCAAACATATGTTTATATCAGATTTTAAAAAAAAACCTGACTAAATAAGGAAAATGTTCTTTTTTATTATTTCATTCATACAGGGAAAAATGTTCTCCAGAACAACCTGCCCCTATGTGAAGTAATTGCTTAGGATGTTAAATTATGAATTAACTGTTATCAACCACATTTATGCTTCTCTTTTACTGCCCACACCCAAACTGATTACTGCTAGATCTGTAGCATCAAGAAACCACTTAAAAATAACCTTTATGACAATAAGAAGTAAGTAAGAGATCTTATCTTAAGAAGGCCGGCACATCAAAAGAAAAGTTCAAGAACAGATGACAAAAAAATTATAAAATTTATTATTTTGGTCAGGTTTGCAAAGCTATTTTGAAGGCTTTGAGACTACAGTGAACTACAGTTAGAGTCACTGGAGCAAACATGGATCAGGAGTGAATCTTTGAAGTAGTCTCCAGAGTATTTCAACAAATCACTCAGGAAGTCATAAAACAAACCAGAATAACATTTACTGCACTGCAGCATTCACCTGACTCAGTTAGGGACAGTGTTCATGACTCAACAATAAGAAAGAGACTGGGCAACATTGGCATTCACTGCTGACTAAACACAACATAGAGGCGGGTTTCAAATTTCCCAAACAACAATCTGATGATCCCGAAGATTCTGAGAAAAATATTTTGTGGCAGAACAAAAGTTAAACTTTTAACTTTTAAAAGCCATAGACAAATCTGGTGTAAAAGCTAAAATTGGTCTATTTGACTTTTTACATTAATAACATTGCTGTAAATGTACCTGAGTTAGCCAAAAGGCTATATTTCATATGAAGTCCCTGGACAGCAAGAAAAAATGTCATAAAAAAATAAAAACAACAATGAAAATATACCCATACAGAAAAGACTTAATGACAAGTGCAATAAGCATACCCCAAATTATATACTACCAAATAATAAGAAAAAATGGTAAAAGTACAGTGCATGCAAATCTCAATATGCAACTCTATGCAGATGATCTGTCTGCACTGACAAAGATTTATTCACCTCCACATGATGATGGTTGATTCTTAAAAATTGGGGAAAAAAATGAGATGGTGAGGTCACAACAAAAGTAACATACCTCGTTCTGATGCAGTACATCAACTGTGAATTTTACACTCTTCATTCTAGTACATGCATACTATACAAAATGTTGGCACATTAAAAGTGACACACATTCAGCCTAGAGTCAAGTTTAATGTTACTTTAACCTTGACACACAGTAAATATGTTTAATAAATTCTCTATTTTTTTAATCCTGAACAAATGATTTGACATTGTTAACAGTTTGGCTCAGATATATCTTCATATCATCTTGTTACCTCTATCTCTAAGATGCAACTAGATCTTAAACGATCTAAACCAGGGCTGCAGGAAGGGGGAAAAAAACAGCAGTGATACCAGGTCATCGCAACATCTAAACCTGCTTCTTTCTGTATTTTTTTTCCTCCTCCTGACACCTACTCAAGGGAAAAATGACCTGGATATTTGCAAAAGACATCTTTATATATGTAGGTCTTCAAAGTGTAAATAAGTACTTTTGTTTTACAAGAAGTTGGGTGCCTCATACATACATCACCTGATTTGTGAGTTTGACGCTCTTTACTGCAGCAATTAAAGATTAAAACCCAATGTAATTTTTCCAACTTTTGTTTTAGTTTTTTATCTATTTAAAATATAATAAACAGTTTAATAAGTTATATTTAAAAAGCTTCCAGACCTCTATGTGACAAAAATTAAGTACATTTTTGATGGTTTCATAGGAAAAGTAGCAGTGAAATGCTGATCATCAAATGTACCTAACTGATTAAGCCCTTTATAAAAGCTGGAGTTTTGGCGGCTTGCTGCTCTAGAGCATAAAGGTGGATGCTAGCACAACGTCAAAAGGTAAGTCATAAGCAACAAAATTAGAGAAGCAATTGTTGCTGCACATCAATCTAGAAATGATAATAATGGTTATAAGGTAGTTTCCAAACAATTCAAAGTCCCATTGTTCTGTAAAAATAAAGATTGTGCACAAGTGGAAAACATTTAAGACCAATGGCAATATTCCCAAGAGTAGACTTTTAAAAGCCCAGTAGTTTGTTTTCTGCCTCTATAGGCTTTAGCATGTTAAATGTTAAACTTCATGGCAGCAGAATTAGTAAAAGATTGTACAACAATGGTGTTAGCAGTGCTAAGTCTCTTCTCTCTTTAAAGAAGGCGCCAGCATCAAAACAGGCATCATTCCTATCTCACTGTAAAAGAGCACATTTATCTTTGGGTATTAATAAAATAACCTGGATCTGATAGTGTTGGTGAATGTAAATGTAATAAAGAGACACTCCTTCACAGATGGGCGTCAAACACTTTTTTTTTTCATTTTCAAACCATTGCTGATGTTAACTGGAATGGACTGATGACCTATGTAGAGTTTGTCCTGAAACTGTTTATTGACTGCTACAAGTTCCCTGCAACCACAAACAGGGTTAACCACGTATAAAGAAATTAACAGATGAATGATGATGCTGGCTTTTTGTAATTGTTTCTTTTTTTTAAGATTTCTGACAGTATGACATGTTTCATTCTTAGCAAAACTCAACTAAAAGAGATTTGTCATAGCAGCATAAAATTTTATTCTTCTAAAGCTTTAGCTACCCTGTTAATTTTTTTCTTTTCCTTTGTCTTTTTGATGTTTCCAATCCTACACAGTTAGAGCCACTGTGACAAAACCAGTATGCAACACTTTGTGACCCCTCCCTTTATCAGAAACTCAACAGCAACATTTAAAACAGCGAATATATCAAATGGCTGCCACAAACAGTCAGGTAGCAGAGCTTTCTCTTGGTGACAATTGGATTAGTGCTGAGGGTTTTCTCTCAGGACCTGAGGTTTCGTGCTGCAGTTTGGGTAACTGGATTACAGGCCCTTTTCCTCATTTCAAAGGGTTGTGAACTCAACAGAGGTCTCAGATGAATCAAAGTGGCAGCTAAAAAATAGTAGGGAGAGAAACAACAGGGGTTCCTTGAAAATCCCTCTGGCACAGGCAAGTTGGAGGTAAAGAAAAAGATCCAAAATCAATGATCTTTGTTTTGCTGTGGCACTGATATCTTCTGTATTATAAATTTAGTGAGCATTCCCAAAGCCAATCCGAGAAAAAGCATAATTTGAGGGAGGTACATACGTTATAAAAACAAAACACATTTCAAATTATAGTAAAAAATCAAACCAATAATAGCAGAACACTGACTTTTAATCTGAATTTGAACCTCAACGTATTAAATGCCAAAGATACAGCAGGGGCACAGAGGATATTCGAGACGGAGACCATTCCCTCAAATACCCTGTGGTAATTTAAGGGGGATTATTTCCAAATCCTTTCAATGAACTTTCCACCTCAGTGCCTCCTCCTACAACTCACCCATTCCAACTGTCCAGCTACTTCTGCATCACTTTTTGTTGCACAAAAACAAAACAAATGCTGTGAGAACTGTCGTCAGCGTAAATTAGCATTAGAGTTCATAGCAAGGTTTGAAAAGGCAGGGATTGCTGTTTATTGGTGTAACATTCAGGCAAAAAGTCCTGAAAGGGACAATTCAGGATTTATGAAGTGAGGTTCTTTTAAAAGATTTTAAGCAGTTAATATCTTACCTGAGGGTTCTGGAAACTTCTGAGGATCTGCCTATTTTGCAGCATTCACTTTGCATACACATACAAAACTCATATAATAAGTCATGAAATGGCAGTATAACCCGGGTGGAATTGGGATCGACAGAAACGGGTTAACGGATGCTGAGGTGCATAGTGTGCGGAGGTTGCCAACTTTCTACAAAGACAGTAGCAACAGATCTCCAAAATTTATGTTGCCTTCAGATTAGTTCAAGAACAATATCTAGAGAGTTAATGGAATGGGTTTCCATGGCTGAGCAACTGCAAGTTGTATGCATCATCAAGTCAAATGCAAAGCGTGGTGTAAAGCATACCACCACTGGACTCTTTTAAGCAGAGGAGGCATGTTCTGTGGAGTGACAAATCATCCCTCTCAGTCTGAAGTCCAATGGACAAGTCTGGGTGTGCGCAGCAGAACGACACCTGCCTGACTGCATTGTGTCAAGTGTAAAGTTGATGCATAGGGGAATATTGTGTAGGGGTGTATTAGTTTTGGGTATAACAAAAGTAGATAAAAAAAAACACCACTCCACCAGCCTTCTTCCCATTAAATTGGAGATATCATAACAATAATACCCATTTTCAGCCACCTCAGGCTTTCATTTATTATAGTAATGGTTATTGAATGGTGTTCCAGGAAAGAACAACTCATGCAACCGTAAAAAGTGTGACAACCGACCTCGGACCACATTAATTCAGATTAGTTGTTCCTGGAAGTAAAGTGGTGTAAAAGGAACAAATACAAAAATGATTAATGTAAATAATATTCTGTTACATTTTACACTGCCTTACATTTCTATTATGAAGTTACTCTGACATTTTACATTTTGTTCTCTGAACATGTTTTACAAGTGTCTCTCACAAAACAGTTCCACCATAAACTCAACTTCAGCATGCGCTGTTTAATATGTGATAATGGTAAGAAACGATGTGTGTGATGCACCAATCTGTCACATCCCGATGTGTTCCTGTTCTATATAAGCTTGTTGTACAGACCGTCTGTTCTCTGCATTAAACCTGCGGAACAATAAGCTGGTTTACCCATACAGTAGTCAGCAGAAACAGGCCTGTGTCTCTTGGCAGGTTGACTTCAACCCCCCACGCACCCGTCCTCCCAAAAAAAACATGGCAATGTCCACCAATGTTCATCCCTCCTTTCAAAGGAAGACATCGGTGCTGCGTGTGATGGATTTTTGAAAAGTCAGCGCAAGTAAAGATGCAGAAAGAGGAGGAGCAGCAAGAGTGCCACTTTGCTAGGTATGAATTGATGTGTATAAAATATCCCATTGTAGACGGCACCATTTCATGCTTAAAAAAACATGCAAGAACCAACCAGAATTGCAACGATATGAAATGGCAAATGGAAGAAATGTGCAGCACCTGTGGTGACAGCTGCAGTGTTTAGCAAATAAAACAAGTAGTCAAAAAGATTAGGTGGCGTAAAAAGCAAAAATAATACCTCAGTTTAAGTGAATACAGTTTTATGGATTTTTATGCTGACTTACTTTTCTATTCTGACTGCAAGTACTTTACATAACCTGTTCTCAGTATGTGCTTCACACAGGAAGATCATCAATAGCCCAACATCTATGTCAAATGTAAATATGTGTGATTTCTATGTAAAAAAAAAAAAAAAACAGCTTTGTAATTTAAAGCAGTGTAAAACAAAGGTTTATACATTTTCAAATTTGGACTTGCTTAAAGAACCTAGAGGTCTCCTTTGGTCTTTACACTTGTTGGACTTGCCATTACCTTTAGCCTCCCCAACCAACTAATCAGGGTTTATGTTAAACAAAGAAACCGAGTTATCAACTGCAGATTAAACAAAAGGAGACTTGAACCTCACTTCAAAATTCTGAACTATCCTTTTAAGAAAACAAAACAATGTAATGTAAAGTTGTTTCACAAAACCTTAATTATTTCTGTGTAAAAATGAAACACATAACATAAGCAGCTTATGCAGGAAAAACAAGGGCTAAGGTGAAATATTGCAAAAATTATGCAACTGTAAAAAAAGATTTTGCACAAAGAGATGTGGACACTTAATTACTGGTGGTTATTTGCTTAAAAAGGCAGGACGAATGATTACAGATCTTTGCCTTAAACGCTTAGAAAGGATCTCAGATCTGAAGCATCCCAGGTTGGTTGGTTAGCACCTTTGTAAACACTGGGCTATGATAAGCTCGGGGTGAAGGGGTGAAGTGATCTGCATGGGGTGAAGTGTGGGATGTTTTGTTCGGGAGGCCAAGGAGAAAAAGCTTGGATGTGAGCTGAGCTCAGTGAAGCACAGTTGATGGCAGAGATACCTTACACATGCTTAAAGAGCTGGAACACAAACAGCCACAGTTTGTAAATTAAACCAAAAAGCAACAGACACCACACACATACACACAAAACACACACACATTTTACACAGACCTCTCTATACTCAAGGAGGAAGAGTAGGCATGTTGTCATATACAGTATTTATTTTAATTCTTGATCTTTAAACTTCAAATTCTAATTTTTTTTAGTCATAGTACAAAACCATGAAACAAAATACAAACCAGAATTTAAACCAACTTGTTTTTAGGACAAGCAAGCAAGTTTTTTGAGATTTTTTGCACTTCATTTATCTATTCACGCATTGTGCATTATTACAGCCTAATCAACACACGCTGTTCCTTTCCTAAGTGCTGAAAATGCCTGAACAAATGGGAGAAGCAAAAAGAAAGACTTGGAGGAGGATGAGGAGGAGGGGAGGACAAGCAGGGTTGCAGAGCTATTCCCCTGCCTGGAAAGCTTCAGGCACAGTGGATCGCATTACTGACGCTGCAGGAAACTGACCATGGTATTTCATTTAGAAGCTGCAGCGTTTGAAGTCAACAAAAATAAGGCATGGATTTTTAGTTGCTTGCAACCTATTTGAAAAATGAAAATATTGAAAACAGATCGTTTTCCATTAGTTTTTACTCCAAATATACATGCCTATTTGTAGTTTGTGGAGCTATAAAGAACATTAAAGAAACGCAGGTAGGAAAACGTTCTCTTCCCAAGCCTGTCACACATTTTTCCCCACTTCTTTTCTTCCAGCGAGGGCCCGAGCAGATCGTTCCCACATGCTTCCCCACAGCTCGGCTCTCAAGAGGTGTCAAGCCGGCCTGAAAGAATGAAGTGCCTCCCCATTGTGCTACCCAACTATTATGTGTTTAACATTTCCATGACAAAGATGCCACTCGACTTCTCCTCTATCCATTCAGCTGAAAGGCCCTTGTCCCCAGCGCTAATAAAACATTTTGCTGCACATCATGGATGCAAAGCACCAACCAGAAGAGATGATTCTGCAATATCTCCTGTTTTTTCTCCTGCTATTTTTCTATTTGCATATACTCAGCAGTCAAATTAACTCAAATGCTACACAAACTTTCCCTTAAAAGATATTTGCAAAGCCCGTGGTAAAAAACAGGAAAAAGTGGAAACGTTTTTAGGTGTCAGTGGCAGAGCAGAGTTGTTGGTGGCTGTAGAGGGGGGGTTGTTGATTTATGGTGACATTTGTTTTTGACAAAAGGCAGCTAAATCAAGACATTGCAGGTCATTAGGCTATCAGTCAGCAGGGGGAAACTTAGACGAGGGTGTAGTTGAAACTAGGGGGGTGGGGGGTGGCAATTCATGTTGGCAACATTTTACAACAGTGGAAAAAAAATTAAAACAACACAAAGATCTCTCACGCAGCTTTTAATTAGTTTGATCAAATTATTGCATTTTATTTGATTAAAATAAAGCATGTCTGAGTAAAACTGCAACTGTCAACAAAAATTACTGACAAAATCTGAGCTCCTTTTATTTACCCTTAACCGTCACGTAAATTTGAATGACAAAAAAAAATATACCACACTGATTTACATTACTGTCATTCAGTAGGCATAAAAAACAACTTGCTGAAGTAACTTAGAGGCGTCACATATGAATATTTTAGACAAAACCTATCTTAAGTGCTTCCAATATACCCTATCTAAAATGTACAGGCTTGCTTATTAAAGCTTGTTAACTTTTTGTTTGTTTGTTTATTGAATCCCGAGCATCAAAGTATATTCATAAATATCCCAGACTGAGTCAAGACTTCACAAATTATCTGGTTTAACACTGTCAAATGAAGCAATGTGGCACAAATGGAAAAACAACTCACAGTCGCAAAAGTGATCTTCAAGTTTTCTTTATGCCTTCGGAAAAAAGGGATATCATTAAGGCAATGATACAGTGGATTTAGACATTTGTTTTTAATCTAGACTTTACATCATGAATAAGTCATCTCATAGACTAAAACATAGAGGATTCCTTTGAATTAAGAACAAAACAAATTACTTCAGCTATACATGTATTTACAGTAATTACACCGTTTTCAGTCAAAGTAACTTCCCTTTAAAGCTGGAATTCTCAGTCTTTTTACACATACCGGCTATTTGGAGTCGTGTAATAAATTACTGTTTCACTTTTACTCCTGATCTTATTTACAAGTTACATTAAATATTTGTAAATCAGGTATCAGTGATGCCAAATGGCAATTGCCTTGTCATATAAAAAAATATAGTTCAAACTTTAAAACTAAGGAGAAGGATTGGCAGTGCACAGCTGATTAAGACAAGTTTACAATCAGAGTCTGACAGGAGAAAGTTGGCAATCCTGTTTAGCTTATCTCATAAGCAAAGCATCTGCAGAACCGTGAAGAGGTGTCACATCTTTTACATCCTTTTCATCCTATATGCAGAGGAATATTCCGTTATGATGGGAAGAGATGTCTGTTCAGTCTGTCTGGCTTTTCAAATGCAGGTCAATGAGTGCCAAAAGTTGTCCTATTTATCAGGACAATAGAAACCCCCAGGATTAAAAGAGGGGCGACAGAGCCAAAATGGATGCCAGCAGGGTCAATCCCCAGCGGCCCGCGGCCAGGTGAGAGGCTTTGCTCTCCGGTTCCGTTGTACTCTCCGAGTACAAGATGTCATCGTCGTCCTCGTCATCGGGCCCGCTGCCTTCGTACCTGTATAAGTCTGGATTGTCGAAGCACAGCGTCTTCATGCTGCTCTTCACGAACTCACAGATGACCCTCTCCGCCCCGTCGCACATGCAAGTCTCCAGCTTCTGACCCTTGGGTATTTTACGCATGTTTGCGATCACGTTACGGCAGGCGTTCGTGCAGATCGCGCCGTTAAAAAGTTTCCCGCAGTGATGCAAGTAGTCCTGCATGGCGGAATTGCACTGCGCGTCCCGCCCGCACTGGAGCCGGGCTTCTGTGCAGCCCGTGCTGGTAGTCCTAGGGAGGCAAGGTTCGATGGCCCGCTTGGTGCGTGCGCACCTCAAGTCTTCGCCGCAGCTGCAGTCCTCCAAAGCCGGGCCACTTTTGGTCATGTTGAGCTGGACGAGAGAGGAGATGCAGTGGCTGGGACACCTCTTCCTACCCCCGCTCAGCACGGGCCCGCAGGCTAGGATGTAGTGGTCGTAGGCGTAGTTGCATTCGGCCTCGTTTTTACAGTTCAGGATGGCTTGCCAGCAGATCAGCCGCCGGCCATGGTGCGGGGAAGCCACGGAGAAGTAGCCAAACATCAGAAGCACGCAGCAAAGAGGCCAAACAGCTCTGCAGACTCCTTGCATTGAAAGACTGACGTTTTCCATTGTTTAAGGCTGCTTGACACGGCCAAACTCAAAGCAGTGTCATAAGTACATCCATTGATAGAGTCAAATCTGGAGAAGCGTTATTTAGTTCGAGGCAGATGGTGCGTGATCGGGCCCGTATGTGGGCGTTTAGCGGGTTGCCACGGCGTAGTGTAATCCCCTCCAGAAACCCGTCACTGATGATCCACTCGAGCCGGATTCCTGAGCGAGCCGTCCGCTATCCGTACATGGTTGAGCGTAAAAAAAACTACAAATGAAAAACTTCATCAGAAACTCAGACGCATCAAGAGAGAAAACAAAGTTCCCCCAAAAGAGTGGGAGAGTTCTCATTACATGGAAGAGGGACAAATGCCTCGGGTCTCAGTTGCGCGGATCTTCACGAACCAGCGAGCGAATCCGGACAAGCCTCGAGTGCGCTGGCTCATTAAGCGCTACTTGTTAGGAGGGCTCCAAACAAACAGTGCGAGAGGGGAAACAACAAATCTTGCGGGTTTCAAAGTGGTCCTCTACATCCAACCCCTCTGAGCATTTGTCTGTGGGTTCCTCAACACCCTCCCGCTTTCCCCCTGCCATACATTTGTGAAGTGCGCCTCATTGGTTGGCAACTTGTTGAGGGTTCGTACGTAATCATGGGCGGGAGTTTATGGTGGGAGGAGGGCGAGCCTTGAGAAAACACTCCATGAGGAGAGGATGAATGCGCCTGAGTGTAGATTGAGTGGTGGGAACATTGCTCCTAATTATGTGGGGACATAATTGTGAAACCTCTTATGTGCTCGTTGAACTTATTCAAAAACAAAAAAAAAAAAAAAAAAAAAAAAAAAACTGGGAACCCTGAAGTCATAATATGCTGAGATTACTAAAATACTATTTAGTTATTATCTATTAGTTATTATCAGTGATTTCTCAGCCGACCAGTGGACATACCAAATACAATTACCCTTTTGATATCAGACAAAACTAAAACCATCCTGATATTTTACTATTATAAACAATAATAAATGTAATTACAGATGTAAGAACACGTTCCTAATGAGTGCAAAAGTATTCATAGGCCTTGAACTTTTTTCAAACTTTCTCATGTTACAACTACACATTTTAGTACATTTTAATTTGGATTTCATGTTATGAATCAAAACAATGTTACCCATAATTCTCATGTGGTGGATAGTTTTTGACAAATAACCATCTAAAAAGAGCATCCATCTGCTTTGCACATGCAGGAAAAAATTATTTGCCCATTTGTCTGGTGCAGTCTTTGCAACTTCTAACTGATTTTCCTGTTCGTTGTTGAAAAACGTGCCCCCAAAATATGATGCTGCCATCACCATGTTTCACCTAGGGGGTGGCCTTTTCATTTCTACCGCATATATTTTTTGCATGTAGTAATTAAAAGTTATATGTTAGCCTCATCTATCAACAGCACCTTCTTCAACATGTTCTAAGGTGTACCTTACACGACTTTTACATAAAGTCAGTATTTTGGACTTCATGTAAAAGGGTTCTCCTGTAAAAAAAAAAATTCTCAGAGTTGAGCTGTAGATCCTTGCCGCCTCTCAAGAGTCATTGGCACCAGTGGTTTGATTGGTTTGATTATAATCTGATTGTAATCGGATACAAAAGAAATTGAACCTTTCATCTGACTACCTTTTTTAGTGGAGAAAAAAAATATCCCATGTTAATGAATAATTGATTTTGACTCACCCCATAAGTAGTGTTATATCCTTAACCTTTAAAATGTGTAATTGCAGTATTTTTAAAGTTGTTCCTTATTTTTCTAAGTTGATCAGAATTTCTTGGAAGTCCTGAATAATAATGCGGGATTATTTTGGCTTTGCAATATGCCAAAACACAGAGGCTCAATTCTGTCTGGCCACAAGGCTAAATGAGACCCTGTGTTTGTCTTGCCACCACACACAGCATGGAGAATGATCAGGAAGGTTTAATAACTTCTAAAGAGAATTGCTGCGAAAAGAGGCATCTCTGTGTCATCAACTCTCCATTAGATGTTATCAACATGTCAACACATAATTTGAGAGTAATGCCGAAAAAACATCATTTTCTGTCCTACCATCACAAACGGAAACATGTGGAGTTTGCTTAAGTACTAGAACCATGTGCTTTGGTCGAATGAGATTATGACTGAGTTTTTCAGCAACAAAAACTCCATGTGGGTCTGGTGTGGATCAAAGGTTGAATGTGTGAAAGAGTACTTCATGCCCAAAGGATTTGTGATGCTGCGGACCTGTTTCTGTTCTTAAGCATCTGGATTCCTAATTAGAATGTGTGGCATCATATAATTTTCACAACAACAAATCTGGTGAACTAGCATTAAATTCCAAATGGGTCCTCATTTGATCTTTCAGCAGGCTAAAATTTCAAAACGTATGACCAGATCAACACATAAATTGTTAAACCAGACACAAAATCAATATTATTCCATGACAATACATTTTTTTGGCAAACTTGTGGGGTTAGCTTAAGATAAGAGCTTAATAGAGGCCCATGGACTGTGGATGAATACCCAAATTAAATTGATTCAGTTTATTTATTCAGTTTCTTTTATTATGTTGCATTTCAAGATTCTGCACCAGAATACACATTTATTTGAATCCTTGTTACACAACAATAAGCATAGCGCACACTGCAATCAAGTATACCTTGGTGAGATTTGACATAGTCAATAAACTGAAATGAGCATATAGTTTCAAAAGAATTAAAAAACACTAGATGTCAGAAAGAGTCTAATCATGAAATTTAGTCAGCTTTCAAAAAAACAGCTCCACATAAAATTCTAGAAAACATTTTGACACCCTGATATCCTGTAAAGATAACATATAATCACTCAGATGACATGCAATAGAATATTAGACTGAACTTCAAAATTTCACAATAGCTCAGATCTGTGCAGCATTCTCACTAATTCAATCATCCACATCCTATTAACTCCTCCTCAGTTGAGCAGTTGTGGGAAAATTAATTGAGGTATAATGGGGCACTCACTGAACATCGCCCCATATAATCAGTCATTACAATTTACATTATGCAAGTTATTGCACCAGAGAATTGGCTGTCAGATGTTAAGCTGCAAGCTGAAAAAGAGAAGACAGTTTCAGCTGCAACGCCTCGATGCAGAAGTGAACTTTATTTTTATTTTTGTTATGAGATTACTGCATCATTTTTCATTTGCATTGCCTGGAATAAATGTGGGACTTTTATCATCATAATAAACTTCCCAGAGTCTAATACAGGGGTTAGACAATGAAACTGAAACACCTGTCATTTTAGTGTGGGAGGTTTCATGGCTAAATTGGACCAGCCTGGTAGCCAGTCTTCATTGATTGCACATTGCACCAGTAAGAGCAGAGTGTGAAGGTTCAATTAGCAGGGTAAGAGCACAGTTTTGCTCAAAATATTGAAATGCACACAAAATTATGGGTGACATACCAGAGTTCAAAAGAGAACAAATTGTTGGTGCACGTCTTGCTGGCGCATCTGTGACCAAGACAGCAAGTCTTTGTGATGTATCAAGAGCCACGGTATCCAGGGTAATGTCAGCATACCACCAAGAAGGACGAACCACATCCAACAGGATTAACTGTGGACGCAAGAGGAAGCTGTCTGAAAGGGATGTTCAGGTGCTAACCCGGATTGTATCCAAAAAACATAAAACCACGGCTGCCCAAATCACGGCAGAATTAAATGTGCACCTCAACTCACCTGTTCCCACCAGAACTGTCCGTCGGGAGCTCCTCAGGGTCAATATACACGGCCGGGCTGCTATAGCCAAACCTTCGGTCACTCATGCCAATGCCAAACGTCGCTTTTAATGGTGCAAGGAGCGCAAATATTGGGCTGTGGACAGTGTGAAACATGTATTGTTCTCTGATGTCCACCTTTACTGTTTTCCCCACATCCGGGAGAGTTACGGTGTGGAGAAGCCCCAAAGAAGAGTACCACCCAGACTGTTGCATGCCCAGAGTGAAGCATGGGGGTGGATCAGTGATGGTTTGGGCTGCCATATCATGGCATTCCCTTGGCCCAATACTTGTGCTAGATGGGCGCGTCACTGCCAAGGACTACCGAACCATTCTTGAGGACCATGTGCATCCAATGGTTCAAACATTGTATCCTGAAGGCGGTGCCGTGTATCAGGATGACAATGCACCAATACACACAGCAAGACTGGTGAAAGATTGGTTTGATGAACATGAAAGTGAAGTTGAACATCTCCCATGGCCTGCACAGTCACCAGATCTAAATATTATGAGCCACTTTGGGGAGTTTTGGAGGAGCGAGTCAGGAAACGTTTTCCTCCACCAGTATCACATAGTGACCTGGCCACTATCCTGCAAGAAGAATGGCTTAAAATCCCTCTGACCACTGTGCAGGACTTGTATCTGTCATTCCCAAGAGAAATTGACGCTGTATTGGCCACAAAAGGAGGCCCTACACCATACTAATAACTTATTGTGGTCTAAAACCAGGTGTTTCAGTTTCATTGTCCAACCCCTGTAGGTATCATGCCACGACACAACAACACACCAATATCAGGAAAGAGGAAGTCAAGGAACGGCGTCAAACTTTTATTTCATTACAAAGTAATTTGAGTCCCATTCATTCTAAGATCTTGCACTGGTTTAGGATAATTGTCTCATGTGACAAACAGAGTAAACGTAAAAAAGGCATAAACTGTGCACACAGAAAGCGCAAACAATGTTTGAAGCAAACAATCAGTTCAAATCGTTTCGTTTTGGTTTGTTACTAATAAATTACACTGACCTCTCGTGACGTAGAACAAAAAGGAAGTTTTACAGTGGTGATGATATCTTGCTTTTGTCATGTTTGTATAGGTTTGTGAAGGACCCAAGTGCAGACTGAATGACAACAGAGTTCCTTCATAAGTAACAATGGGGGCTTACAGGGGGAATCACAGGGAGAACAGGTCTAGGAGCAAAGGCAGCAACGAAGGAAGAAACAGGCAGTGAAACGAAGCAACGGAACATCCAGCAGTCCAACGGAAGAAACCAGCAATGATCTATGAAAACCAGTGAGCTTAAATACTGGAGGTATGGACAATGACATAGGATGCAGGTGAGTCAATCAGGAGATTACGAAGAACAGCTGAAGTAGAAGCAAAGCAGGGAAGCTGAGAAAGAGAGACTAATTAATATGAGTAGATCTGAACTGAGATACAAAGAAACCCAGGAGAAAAATCTAACATATCTAACAAGAATAATTCTAAGTGTATCATAAACACAAGAATAAACTAGGAAACTAAATACAAAGGAATGAACTAATAGGACATCTTTCTAACAATAATGAGCACGAAGAAATTAACTGACAAAAGGCAAGACCTAAAGAACATAATTAACAACAACGAACAAAACATAAAAACAGAAGAAAACCAAAACCCAAACACCCGTGGATCCCAAGTTTTTCAATATTTGTTTTTTGAATCTGTTAGCAAACTGTACAGAGATCATACGGTTTAATACAGGCATCAAATCTTAAATAAAATAAAAAATGGATAAGAATCAAACAGGTGCCTAATAATAAAACCATTTAACTTTTACTTACTTGGCTTTGATTGTTCTTAACACAATAGCAACAAAAAATACCAACTACTGATTGGTTTATTAGTTATTAAGCTATTGCCATTTTCTCTGAAGTATGCTACTTTATAGACAACCGCAAAGCACGTACACAAGCATTTAATTTTATTTGACCAGTGAACCTTAATAAAAAGAAATAGGAAAACTGATTCTGGATGGTTATTAGAAGTATTCAAAAATATTATGTAGTCTATCAATTTATATTCAAGTTATACTAAGCATGTTTTCTAACAGACAAATTCTTGTTCAAGATTTACAAATATCATCTTACTCTGACCAAAGGTAACAACAGTAACACATATAAAAAACCTAAGCTCATGCAGCTGGATGTTGACTTGAGGCATCAAGCTGCATTTTTAAATGCAAAAAAACCCACAACTTCTCTTTCAGCCTTGAATATGATTTTCGATAATTTTGTTATACAATTTACTTCTCCTTGTATGTTTTGTCTAGCTATCAAAAAGGGTCAGTTACACAGGAGACAGTGTTTGTGTTTAAAAATTAGGACTTCACAGCTTTTCTTCCACAACAGCTCAGATATCTGCTTGGACCTCATCATCAAAATAACACAAGGGTTTGTGTGTGTCTGTTTGTGTAAGTGTGTGAGCATCTGTGGGTGTGAGTAAAATGATAGCCCACATGTTGACACATGAACGAGAGGAGGTCGTTTAGCTCTGGAGGCTTGATGTGGATGGGGGAGTCAAGAGACGAGAGCAACGGGGGTACAAAGGCTGTTTGTATTTGAAACAGAATTCTGATCTCAGGAATGTACCTTTAGGCCACAGCCGTGAGCTTCCCAGTGCGAACAATGCACTCAATGTCAGTTACGGCTGGCTAGCACAGACGCTGCTGGCGCTATTCCAAGCTCCCAACTCGTCGAAAATGATGGATACAGGGAACTCAATACCTCTGGAGTTCATCCTCGCTTTTCCCTGCAGCACACAGAGGGAAGCAACGTGAGTGGCGACAAAAGACCATCAAAGGACCATCTTCATTTTTTCAACTTCTTTTAATATAAGCGTATAATAAAACAGATTAATATAATCTGTTTTTACAATGACATAAAAATTGAATAAAAACTAAAGAAAAAAAGAAAATTTTAAACTCATCAGCTATAAGAAAAAGTTTTCCATCCTAAGCACTTTCAGAAGGAAAAACAGAGAGATTAAATCATCCAGCACTTTCGTCTGAGCAGCTGTGTGTGCAAACCAGATGTGTTTCACTGAAAGCTGAATGCTTTGGCACCCAAATTCCTCCCGTGAAAGTCCAATTAAGTGATAAACAAAACAAAATTAAAAACAAGCTTTCCTATTTCTGAAAACATTCATATTAGACTGACTACTGCCAATTAATGCCTAAAATGCTGCCAGTGATTATTAAGTAAAATGATTAATGACAGAAATATCAAAGACTTATTTGTGAATTAAATGAGCTTTATCAATAAACCCATTTTTGAAATGTACTAAATGTACTGAAGCATTCTCTGAGTCTAGTGCCCTTCACTAACTGTTTTGGCTGACTGTTGGACGCTCAGGCAACAGCCTGATTGCACTGTCGACTCTTTCACCAAACACAGAACTACCAGGTCCATGCAAACCAAATCTTTCATACACCCCTTATTAATCTGTGTGTTAGCTAAAATACATCCAAATCGGATGGTAGGAAACTTGAATGTATATTAAACTCATTTTTTTAAACACAGCAAACACCAAATTTACTTTCTTTCATTGTAATTAACAAAGCAGACAAATAAATAGTAAATTTAGTTTAACATATTTTCTGGGAAGGTGTTTGTAATTTTGCAAACTCACAAAGTTCAAGATAACTTGGTTCTCTCACAGCCTGAATTAATTATTCACATAACACTTCTAAAACCCTTTTGAGTAAAAAAATAACTCCAACATTGTCACATGTAATTTAAGGAAATTCTATACTTATGTTGCCCTATTTTTATAAATTTCATGAGCTTCCTGTATCCTTCAATTGTGAGGATATTTTCTGTTGTTGAGTCAACCGAATCCCAGCAGAACAGAGAAGGTCAGTTGAAATGGGCTGTTCGGTCTAAAGAAGGAAATATCCAAACACAGGAAATGAGTTACAGGAATTATCCATTCAAATTGCTTCCTTGTTGGGATTTCAGACACATGATAATGGGCAGTGATAAGTTATTTGGAACATTACCAAACAAGATTAAGAATTCATTTCCTTCCTCATGTCTGCCCTATTAATTTGCCTCTATTCCATCCGTCCTCTTCCGGCGGGATTTGGGTTGATTTGTTCTGTTTGGAACTCCAGAGTGACGCACAAGTGATTAAAACCTTAATACTTGGCAGAAAAGGGCAGAAAGCCGTAAACATCCAGCCTATTTTTAACATTTCTAGAAAGTTGCAAATGCCGTGAACTGTTTGTTGAACACTGTTGGACCTGAACATCAACAACACATGCTCTCTCTTCTCAGCAATAACACCCAGAAACATATAGGAGATTTTTGGGAAAGTAACTTATAACAACTACAACTCTAAATGCTTTGTTAATATTGATTAAAGGTTCAATTCAAAATAGCTTTTGTGGTTTGCTTGAAAGTATAAGAAGTAGGTAGATCCTGCTTTAAAAATTCCACTAAACAGGCCAAATGTGAAATCATGTGTTATGGATAGGGGTGGTGATCCTTTAATCAGTAAGATTAGAGTCATCCATCATGTCAAACAGGCAAAGATCCACCTGACCTTTTTTATCATAGCCTACTGCACTGTAATTCAGACAGTATTCAACACATTTGAAAAAAAAACTAATGGCCTAAAAGTAAAATCACAGATTTTTCAGGTTATTAACTCTAGAAATAAATATTGAATATTTATTTCAATGGAAAAACACTTCACAAAAATGCCACTGTGTCATTCTCCCTCCCAGCGTCACTAATCCACAAGGAAATCTTCAGAAACTGACCTCATGTCAAAGCCATAAACTGAGGTCTGGTCAGGCGAAGGCAGTCTGGATCACAGATGGCAGGAACAATTTTTATCAACACTTGTGTAAAATTATGCCCCAGTCACGCAGAAGATTCAACAAATCGTTTTAGGGGAAATATCATCCAGTAATCTCCTATTCTAAGCAACGGTATTCATTTTGACCACTGCTGTGGGTTTACTGTGAGTTACTGAAATAAATGAATTTTTCAATAATATTCTAAGTTATTGATATTTGTTGTATATTAGCACCTATGGCCACGCCGACTCCAATTGTTTGGAGCCCTTAAAATATTTTACTGTAAAATGGAGCTCTTTAAATGAGTTGGAACATCATCAGTTGTCACAGACCCATGGCACATAATCAGATATGGCCTAAATAGGCTCTTTTAGAATGTCTTGCTAAACTATTCAAACCCATTGAACGTTTTCACATAAACACAAAAAACATTTATGTGTTGTATTGGAAAAAAATCTGAAAAGTCTTGCATGCATTTGTTTTCAGCCCTGTCGAGTCAATACTGGTCAGACCACCATTTCCTGCAGGTTTAGCTGCAGATCTTTTGTGGGGTATACCTCTACCAACTTTGTACATCCAGAGACAGAATTTTTGCCCATTCTTCTTATCAGAAGAGCTCAAGCTCAGTCAGACTGAATGGAATGGAGCCTCTGTTAGCAGCAATGTTCATGTATTGCCACAGATTTTCAGTTAGATTTAAGTCTGGACCTTCACTGGGCCATTTGAGTCCATCAATCTACTTCGATCTGTAACCTGTATGTTTAGAGTTGTTGATCTACTGGAAAGTGAACTACTTTCAGAAGACATAATCCCCATCGCATCTTGCTGCTGCCACAATGTCCTATGTTTCCAGAATTTCATTTTTTTTTTATTTTTCGTTACTTTGCATAAGTTTATGGACATCTGAGAGTAAAACATTTATCTGGTTTTATTATGAAACAGAAATAAATAGAAAATGCAAGTGATATTCCGCAAATCAATAAACAACTCAGAGACTGAAGTTAAATACAGATTAAACCTGAGTTTGTGATCCGTTATTGCTTTTTAATTTATTTTTTTGCAAAAGTCAAGTCAAATGTGGGATTTGATGCTGTGTTTGCTTTAAAACTTTGATTTAAGAGCATATCGGAGGCCAAAAAAGACAAAAAATAATTTTTACATTGTAACATACTGAAAAAGTCTGAAAACTGTAAACATTTTTATGTTCTTAATTTTCTTATATCCATCCTTATTCAGAAAATGATATAATAAACTTATATACTTTTCTATACTCCTGAAGACTGCATAGCAAACCTAAGATTAGCAGTTGTTGCCACACAAAATACTTGTATATAATTGTTTAGACAGTGTAATAACAAATGCAGTACATTTGAATAAAATTTAGTGTTTTGTGTGTTTTTGTTTTGACAAAATGTATCTTTGACGGAGAAATACACAGTTTTATTCTGTGTTTTTTGCTTTTTTTAAAAGACAATGAGGTCAAATGTAATGCACCAGAGCACTTTACACTACAGTTTAAAGTGTTTTCAAGAATGGTCCTTAAAAGCCTAAGATTTTAACACCACTTTGCCCCCGACCTCCACCCCACCCCCCTTTGTCACACACACACACACACACACACACACACCACACACACACAAACAGCATAGAAACAGTTGTCCTGACTCCTGGTGTGAAGGCAAAAAATGGAAGATTAGGGCTGATTGAAGAAAAAAGCTTGAAGCAGGTGGAGATCAGTCCTGGAGCTAATTAACTACATTAGTTCTGTAATTGCATCGAGGTACGTTTAACAGTATTCACCCTGAAAGATCTGTGTGAGTTTCCACACAGCCTCCACAGACAGCATATAACACACGCAGCTGTTGCAACATATGCTGCTCAGTCATGGGCCTGTATACGTGGCTGTTTATACAGGCCTGAACGCCTTTCATATCACTACAGACAAACACCAGCGCATATGGACCTACCAGTAAAAGAACTAACCTCCAACACACACTCACACATGACCCTAATCTTCCAAGCACAAAGTGCATTAAAAAGGAATGTTGCAGTGTAAAGAAACAACAAAGCAAAGGTAATAAACCACAAGCACTAAAAAAAATCCCAATATGCTGTTTAACTTTCTTGTAGAAAGTGATGGATACATATGACAAAAGCATGTTGCACACAAAACCTGTTTAACTCCAAAGGTTTTCATTTCATATTCAAACTCAAGGTAAACTTCTGGAAATGTAATTTTTTTAGATAAAGTGACAAACGTGTCATGAAGAAAAATCCTCTAGGAACAGGTTTAGTAATTATGAAGTACAATTTTTATGTTTTTGTCACTGGACAATTTAAAGTGTCAGTGCAACATTTAAAATTTTATTCCAAAGAATTCTTTTAAAATGAACTAAAAGCTGATCACTACAGTTTCCATAAAATCATGGAAAAATGGTAACTTATAGGCGAGGTCATAGAACACAGGCAGGGAATCAGACATGGAGCCATAGTAGTCAGGTAACAAACAGGAGGAACCAGTGAAGAACAATGAAACCCAGAGAGTATAAATACTGAGGAAGGGTGGAGAATGGACAGGTTTGCCATGACATCACCATCTTGTTTTGTTTTCCATGCCTAATAATCTGGAAAGGAAGGTTCAGTGCCCTATACAGTTATTGAGTGATAATTATAACCTCAATTAATCAGAAACTGGGTCAGAGTTATTCTGTGCATTCAGTGGAGGAAACCAAATCTTCATTGGTGCAGAGAGAACATCTGCATAATTTAATTAGATTTTGTAATGTTATTATAAGGTTTGTTCTTAAACGTTTGAGTAGCAATTATGTACTCTTTAGAGGTAGCACATATTCAGTTTATTTTATATGTAAAGTATATATTCCATGTCTAAGCAGTGAGGCTCATGCTGCATAATTTTTCAACATATCCGAACAAATCTGTTAAGTTTGAGATTAAATTGTGCACACTGCATTTTCAGATGCTTTGCTGGAGTATTATTTACATAAAACCATTGGAATGCAATGCAGATACTGTCATAATCTGCCTGTGTTTGGGGTTTTGAGTTTCTTTTGTTTACTTTCTCTGCACAGCCAGGTTCTTATCTCGCTTTGTTTTAGTTCATTCAGGTTTATTAGATCCATTCTGTTAGTTATTTGTTACTTCCCTGGATTTCTGTGTCAGATATGTTTATAGTTCCTTATAGATTCGGTTCCTCCCTGTTAATGTTCTTTAGTTAGTCTCATTGTTTACTTATTTCAGTTCATTTAGATGTTTTCTGTTACCTCCCTGCTAATCAGTGTTAATTAGTCACACTTTCTCAGTTCCCTGCAGTCCCTTCGTCATCAGCTGCCTCATATTCTTCTTGCTTAGTTTCCTTAGTGCATTGGTCCATTGTCTTACCTACCTCATTATTTATAATCCCAGATTGTCATTGTTCGCCGCCAGTTCCTCCTGGAAATGATCCTGCTTGCTACCCTGTTTGCTGCCTGATTCCATCTCCTCTGCTCCTACACTGATCCTGCTCATGTCACTGTACCTGGTCAAATTATAAGTTTGTTTGCCATTAAATCCTTCTCATCTACTCCACTAAGCTCTGCATTTGTATCCTACCTTAACACATCAGGACAGATACACAATGGTGTGATGGTGGTATTAGCATGCAACAGGGTTTTGCTGAGGTGTGAGTGCTTTTCATTTAGGGTTTTGAGCTGTGAAATCAATAAAGTCACTTTTTTTTGTAGTGTAGGTGATGAGGGATAAGGTTTAAGTTAAATTCTATATGGTTCTCTTAGTGCACTAAGACCAGTCGGCTCTGTGGAAACATTGGTATGCAAGTCTTTTATAATTTTTTTTTCTCTCTCTTTTCTCTGTTTTATATGTAGTGTTGTTGTTTTCTTGTGGACCATGAGTCTGTTGAATAAAGTAATATATGGTTTTGATCTCAGCTTTTTTAACTCTACAACCGTATGTCTAAAATATCTTGTAATGTAAAACATAATTCTGTTGTCTCATACAGGTTCTCCAATGGGGCTTTAGCCCTTTTTTGTACAAATCTGTAACAACTCAAAAGGACACTTATCTCCTGATTTTATTAGGAGTGTCCTGGAAGATTTCTAACCTAAAACCTTTTAAAAATAATCACACTTGTCAGTGTGTAATAAAAATACACACAAAAGTTGCTGTACACCAGAACAGAGCAGAAAACAATTTTACCATCTCATGTGGTTTTCAGACTTTTGTAACACACACCCTGCAACCCTTTGGCATGTTTTCAAAAATTTGGACCAATCTAAGAGATTAGACCCAGTAACAGCACAAAAAAACGTGAAATGTTCCCCGCCATCTCTCCATAAGGCCAGTCTCTGGCATTGCAGTCTGCTATAGAGACATCAAGAAGTGAGGCAGGAAATATGAAACCATAGTATGTTCCCCTTTCGGCACGTTCCTGAGGCTCCAACGCAGTTATGAGGCCACTTCATAGAAGTGTAAACTGTGTATTTAAAAAGCCGTCATTGTGGGACTAACATTGGCCCTGGTGTAGGTTGTTAGAATAACTGAATGACACAATGGTTTCTTTTCTAAATAAACAGATGTGGGCAGGCTGTTAAAATCTTCATTTTTTCTCTCTTCCTCTTTTTCTCCTCCCCTCCTGCTGCCCATCTGTAAGTTGCCTCATTCACTCTTATTCTCTCTCTCCTTTCACTCTCACTGCTTAATTCTGCCGCTCTCAGTGCATATGTCTAAGAAAGGCAAAGGGCTGGTTTCTTTCTGCAGCTGTTCAGCACAGACAGGCATCTGTTCCCGCTTCTGCAGTCAAGTGATACTGGTTGGCTGCTCATGCTGATTAATTGCATGTCATACTTAACTACTGCAAGACCACTGCCCCCTATACATATCCTTAACACACACTCTATCCAACTCTTCTATTCTGCACATGGAGGAAATGAACTCACCACAATGCTACTGACACCAGATTCCCACCATATGAAGGATATCCATGAAACATTGTTGTAAAATTTGAAGAGCACTAAAGCTGCATCAAAAAGATATGACACTACAGAAAATGTGATATAATGTCTCATAGCATGCTTTTTAATCAAAACTTAACATCAGTGCAAACCACAGCTTATGTTAGGAAGAGCATTTTTCTTAACGTGTTTGTATTCGGATGTAATAATCTGCCTATGGGATAAAGTCTTACTGCAGTTGACGCCCACACATGACACAGATTATAGTGTCAAAGACGCTAAAGGCAGTGTTAGTGTTAAAGACAGGAATGAGGAAATATTAGATTTTTGCAACGGATATTGTCATCTCAATATCCACCAATAATATTGCCATTGTATAATCAAATATTCTGCGGACCTAATGTACTTGCTGTTTTAGTTCAATTCATTTATAGTTCATTTTAGTTCATTCAATTCACGATCATTGTCTCAAGACACTTGACACTTGAGCAAACAGATCAAATTTATACACAGAAATATCTAGTTAATTCAGTCCCATCCAAAGTCAATTTCCTACTTTCCAATTTGATCAATTTCAATTTTATTATGATAAATTGTTCAGTTTATTTATGCCAATTGGGAAAATTAGTTTTTTTTTGTATCTAAAAAACCTTGCCAATTGCATTAACTGACGTTCCCTCCTCTTGAACAAGCATGTAATGACAGTAGTCAGTTAATTGCATTAAGTCTTTAACTTTGCAGCAATCCCGTATACTAAGCAGGCTTGTGGCGTGAGTCGAAAGGAAAACCAGGAAGAAACCTGCAGCAAAACCTGGATCAGAGTAAATAGATAATGACTGCAGTACCTCCTTTAGTTGTTTAATCTAGGAAAGAAGCGGGGCTAAGCATATAAGCTCTGAGTCTGTATTGAAATCTATCGGATAAAAAAAGAGTAAATGTAATTACAGCAATAGCTTATTTCCTTTCTTTGTCTAGGAGGAAGACAGGGTTAAACGCAAAAAAGCAGGGTCAATTGCATCATCCCTAGAAAGAGAACGTGCAGTTATTGGCATCATTCCTCAGCCGATGGCCCCTTTAAGAAGGTTGTCCCTGCTGAACAAAAAGAGCCAGGTCTAATTTCTATGAAAGGGAAAAAAAACAGAGAATATAAAGTTAAGGCACCAATAACAGCACATAATGTAAAATTTTAGAGTAGTAAGAGAAAGTAGTAGATTGAGAAAAGGTGGCCAGTATGTCCTCCAGCAGGTTAAACCTACAGCAGCATAACTCATAACTCTAACTACAGACTTTATGAAAAAGAAAAGTTTTAAGCCTCTAAAAGCAGGCTCTGTGTCTTCCTCGTGGACAAAAACTTAGTCCAAGCTAGTATTATGTGTAGCAGAAATTAGAATGTGCTCTAGCAGCCTTTATCAATGCTTGAGACCCTTTTTTGAAGTAAAACAAGAAGTATTCTTCAAGTGTCATGTTGTGTTGAGAGTTGGTAAGTCAAGGCTGTACATCAAGCTGGTTGAAGAAGTCCACACCACTTCCAAATTGCTTTGTACTAGCAGCATGTTTGGGAACTGCTTGCAGAAATAGTAACAGTGACATAGTGACAGACCAGACGAGAAGGATTTGTAAGCACTGCAAGAACACAAAACTGTCAAATTGTTAACTAAAGTTTGCATCTGCTTCAAAAAGCTTCCTATCAGAGCTCAAATAAAGAGGTTTTTCACAGTTTTTGAGGAATCTTGCCTGCAGTTGTACACCTTTTGTTTAAAATTCCTATAAATACATAGAGTAGTAAACCTGAACCTGATAACTCTACACTGCACAAGCCCCTTAGAATTAGACAACCCCCCCAACAAAAAAAAAACAATGCATGAATGACCTAGTCAAACGTGGGCTGAATCAGTCATCTTGTTTAACAGTTTGAAATCCATGTCACCTTTACTCTATTTGTAACAAAAAAATCTTAGTTTTGTCCAAATATCATCTCAGCTTATTCTCACAGATCCCATTGTGAGTTGGATGAATTGTCACACACCTAATAATTGGGGATGCTTTGGTTAGTGGTATCAAGGTACACCAAGTTTTTAGAAAGTTAGGATTTCAAAACCACCAAAACTTTCTGTCATATGTTCCAAAAGTTTTAAAGTCAGTTTGGTAACATGCCAAATAGGTTTGTCCAGGTGTATGAAGCATGCTTAATATTCCATATGGAGCGTATTTTTTGGAAATACTGATACACGAAAGTGCAGTATTTTCCCCTCAAACTTATGATACTGCGAGAATCTTATCCTGGTCCATGCCTAAAGGAAATTGAGGATAAAAGAAAAAATACTCTTTGAGCTGGAGAATAACTGAAAAGTTTCTTAACTGAATTAAAGTAAACATATGAAACATATGGAACTTTATTATCTTTCAAAGGTCAGAATACACTGGTATTTTCTTGCCGGTGTCCCAATAAAGTTGTGCAGGAATACATTTCCAGCTGCTTCTCCAATGCCTTATCATCATTGCAGAACTGCCTAGTGACCAAATAAACAACATATGTCTCACATAGTATCAGCAATACCGCCATCCTCTGTGAACTCTTAACTGCAAAAAGGATTATGGGGATAACATTGAAGTGACCAGAGCATACACAGCATATGCTGAGCATCAAACAGGGCCCATTCTATCTACTTTAACAACTTTTGTTCTGTGGCATTTTCTTTTTTTTCCCTGCTGAGTAGGAATCCTGATGTTAAGCAAGAAACACCCTTGTGCTGATGTTTTGTCACAACATACCTCGTCAGTGTCAGCTTTCAGTCGATAACAGGCAAGCAATAAATCTGGCAGGGCCCAAGATAGCTTTGGACAGGTTCATCGCAACTAACACCCCAGGTCAGCTACAGGTAATCCATCAGGCTTCTTTCCTGCACTTAGTTCAGACTGAGGTTACATCTCTACTGACACAGTTTATGGCTTTGTGTAAACGTGTTGCCCTGTGCTGTGGTAGTGCACTGAAGGGCCTCAGCAAAGTCCAGAATGGAACTTAAAGCTGGCATGTAAGTGCCTGCAGCCTGTAACAGAGTTTATGCACAGAACAAAATACAAGCCAACACAAAATTGTTAGATGCTTTTTATTTATTTTCTTATGGTTTCATTTATTCTGTGTATGGTAAAGCTCTTAGTCTATTACTGTTTCGCATGAAGTTGTATTTGAAGTAAATCCCAAAAGCAACAGACATAAAGCAGTCAACGGATTCCTTACTCAGCACTCTGGGTACTTCCTAACATGGCAGTGCTGGGAGGAAAATGAAGACGAGCTGAAGCTATGAGTTTGCTGCTCCCTAGTTGCTCACAGCAACAGGAAAGAAACAAGCGACACAACTAGGGAGGTGACAATACATCCAACTCTAGTTTCATCTCGTGACTATTTACAATATCGGGTTAATGAGAACAAGAGGAAATTTGATTTTAGCAATATTTTTTGGGAAACCTAAAAATCTTTTTTTTCTTTAAACAGAGTAAAGATTTCACAAATGACAAACAAGTATTAAATAATTCAGGCCAGGTTTGACTAGTCCATGTACAGGGGTTGGACAATGAAACTGAAACACCTGGTTTTAGACCACAATAATTTATTAGTATGGTGTAGGGCCTCCTTTTGCGGCCAATATAGCGTCAATTCGTCATGGGAATGACATATATAAGTCCTGCACAGTGGTCAGAGGGATTTTAAGCCATTCTTCTTGCAGGATAGTGGCCAGGTCACTACGTGATACTGGTGGAGGAAAACGTTTCCTGACTCGCTCCTCCAAAACTCCCCAAAGTGGCTCAATAATATTTAGATCTGGTGACTGTGCAGGCCATGGGAGATGTTCAACTTTCCTTTCATGTTCATCAAACTAGTCTTTCACCAGTCTTGCTGTGTGTATTGGTGCATTGTCATCCTGATACACGGCACCGCCTTCAGGATACAATGTTTAAACCATTGGATGCACATGGTCCTCAAGAATGGTTCGGTAGTCCTTGGCAGTGACGCGCCCATCTAGCACAAGTATTGAGCCAAGGGAATGCCATGATATGACAGCCCAAACCATCACCGATCCACCCCCATGCTTCACTCTGGGCATGCAACAGTCTGGGTGGTACGCTTCTTTGGGGCTTCTCCACACCGTAACTCTCCTGGATGTGGGGAAAACAGTAAAGGTGGACTCATCAGAGAACAATACATGTTTCACATTGTCCACAGCCCATGATTTGCGCTCCTTGCACAATTGAAACCAACGTTTGGCATTGGCTATAGCAGTCCGGCCATGTATATTGACCCTGTGGAGCTCCCGATGGACAGTTCTGGTGGAAACAGGAGAGTTGAGGTGCACATTTAATTCTGCCGTGATTTGGGCAGCCGTGGTTTTATGTTTTTTGGATACAATCTGGGTTAGCACCCGAACATCCCTTTCAGACAGCTTCCTCTTGCGTCCACAGTTAATCCTGTTGGATGTGGTTCGTCCTTCTTGGTGGTATGCTGACATTACCCTGGATACCGTGGCTCTTGATACATCACAAAGACTTGCTGTCTTGGTCACAGATGCGCCAGCAAGACGTGCACCAACAATTTGTTCTCTTTTGAACTCTGGTATATCACCCATAATGTTGTGTGCATTTCAATATTTTGAGCAAAACTGTGCTCTTACCCTGCTAATTGAACCTTCACACTCTGCTCTTACTGGTGCAATGTGCAATCAATGAAGACTGGCTACCAGTCTGGTCCAATTTAGCCATGAAACCTCCCACACTATAATGACAGGTGTTTCAGTTTCATTGTCCAACCCCTGTTTTTTTTTTTTTCATGCTTTTCTTAATCTCTTTTTCTGTTTCAAAAATGTGTTTTAATGAAACTCTGTTCAGGTTTGAATAATAAAGTAAAGGTTTGACCAGTCTGATATATTACAGTATTCATTGTAATTTAATTCTAAGGTGTTGCTAAGACAAAAAATAATGAATAACACAGAAAATGCCCTTTTTGTCAACATTAAAAAAAGCATATAATAATCAGTTAAAGTGTCATCACATTTTTGGATGCTGAACAAAGGATGATAAAATGCAGTCGTGACTATTTCAAAAACTGTAAAAAAAAGTTTACTTAGCCCCGAACGGAAGCTCTGAAGCATATTCTAACTTTAGCTTTGTTAGCTGCTAACAGATAGGTAGTCACAAAACAACACTAACAATTTATGAAATGATGGGTGATGGGGCGAGGATTGAGCGACCTCCATGCATTTTTGACTGAAAGCCTAACGCCTGGCTCACACTGAACTGCAGCTGCGGGTGCTGCTGCGTTTCGGGCGCTGCAAGGAACCCAAATCATTAAAATCAATGTGTACACTCACATCAGCCACGGATCCGCAGCCAGAGCTGAAGCCGGGCCAGACTGGCCACTGTGATTGGCTTTCTGCAGCATGACCGCAACATAGCTGAACCGCAGCTACACCTTGTTCAGTGTGAACCCGGTATGAAAGCCAACCTGGTCTTTAACACGACATGGCAACTTGAGAACCCTCATGCATATGGTCTCAGGCCTAAACAAATATACATTTATTCCTGGAGCTAATAATAATCATGTATCTAAAAGCATTTTTATGTGAGTACAAATATTAATACATGAAACATTATGAAAGAAGGTCCTGTTACGTATGTGAAGTATTGTGTATGATGAACTCCCCCTACATATGTTGCATGTGTATTAGGATGAAAGGTGTAAAATTCACATTGCACTGCTGCAAAAAGAAAGATTGTGTTTTTTGGAGTGATATCACCAACTCATTTTTGTATACATCATGATCTCCTGACCATTTATTGATGAAAGTGCAATACTCTTTACATATCTAAGTTCCCCCACATGGTCAGATAAATGTTTGTTGAATTAATCACAAAACTGATCCAGGTCCAATGCCAAATGTTCCCCTTATTTGAGCATATAGCATGCTGAGGTCAGCAAATCTTTATCAGCACAGACAGAGCATCAGAGAGTAGTAATGTTATCAGGTTATTGTGAAATTTGTATAGCACTTCATATATAGCATTTCAATTGCAGATGTGGCAGTCTTGTGAAGCAAAAGATACAACTGCATATTTTCTATTTTCCTGTATCTAGGCATTTATTAATAGGGAATGCAGAGAACAGCTTAAATGTATTGTCTGTCAATTACAGAAATGGCACGAGAAGTTCATTTTAAACCCACTCATATTGTCTGTCATCAGTCAGTAAGGGCTTAGTTTGCTGCTGGGTAGGAATAACTCAAGTGTAGGAAAACTCCAATGATGTAACATACATTCCCACTATTGTTCAATGTCCTTAAAACAAGCAATTGTTTTTAACAAAGGCATATTTTGGAAGGCTCTGCTTTTACCCACCCACACCCCAATCTCCAGAGAATTGTGCAGCTATTTTATAGTGTTTCTAGAGACCGAAGTCACATATCATCTGAACATTGCTTACCCAGTTAAACCCAGCATCTATTTCTACGTGAAACAATAAGGATGAGCTTGATTTTATTAAAAACATTTAGCTACGCTTCTACAGTACTACACTCCAGTACTTGATGGTTTCTACACCTTCCTTCTCACAAGCTCTTTGCACACATTCTTTTCTGATAAAGCCGTCTCTGTTCCCACGTGGTGTTTTACCCTAACCAACCAGCCACAGCGTGAGTGCTTGTGTGTATACTTCACCTTAGTTACTCTACGTTTACATCAATCGCAATTTAAAAGGTGATGTTTGAAAATGGCCACAGCTTTGCCTCCACTTTCCTCTTAGTGTTGAGCATTTATACTGTATTGTCTTCAAAATAATAGTAGTGTGTTTAAAAAAAGTGAGTAAAGTTTAAAATCCTTAAAAGTGCTTGTATTCCTAGGACAAATTTGTCATCAATCTACAGAAAGTGAGGAAAAGGTAATATTAGGCTGTTAAAAAGTGTTTGCATTTCTCTCTGCAAACTAAATAATTTACTGTACAATCTGAAAAATGCTATAAGATTTATGCATCCAGTAAATCAGTGAACTAATATTTAGTTGTATAATCAGTGTTTCTGAAAACTGCTTCACATTTGTGATGCATAAAAGTCGACCAACTTCTGACACCTGGGAACTGGTATTACAGTTCAAGGCCAATGGACTACATTCCATGGTTTCTCTGCATTTCTTGGTTTTACCACAGAAAAAGCATGTTTGAAGTCAGATCACAAGTTTTCATATTGTGGTATTGCGTTCATATTGGGATATTTGGGGTTATTGTCTTATTGAAACACCCATTTAAAGGGCACAACCTTCTCTATGAAAACTCATTACTGGCATACCACAAATATGCCGGACACCATAGTAAGGGAAAAATCCCCTTATCATGGTGACTGAGCCACCATGCTTCATCTTGTACTGTGGCTTGAACTCAATGTTTTGGGGGTTGTTTAAAACTGTCTGTGGCAACTTGAATACAAAATGAACAACCCTTCTTTGATCGGTTTATAAAATGTTGCACCATTTCTTCTTAGGCCAGTCGTTGTGTTCTTTGACAAATTGTAACGTCTTCGTTACATTGTTTTATTTATCAATGGGAGCTTTTTGAATGATAGCTTGGTATTAGATAAGCATCTTCTTGTCATCGTTTTATTTACACTTTTGACCCACATGCAGAGGAACACTCAGCAGATGGAGAAAAAGTTTAAGTTTATTTAGAACATGGTAAATGGATCTGGAACTGGAACCGGAGTCATCACTCTGCACAGAAATGTAGGTATGGTGAATTGATGGCAATTGTGACTGGGAAGTTCTGAGGTTGAGTGTTTGTTTGATGCTTACGGATGAAAATGGGATAGTGCTGGTTATCACAGGTTTTAACTTAGGTACATGGAAAGTGGGATGGATGCGAAGACTGGGAGGAAAACAGAGACGGACTGCGGTGGGACTGATGACAGAATCTATTTCATAAGGGCCGATGAATATGGGCGAGAGTTTCTTATTCATGAATTTTAAAGGGATGTCACGGGATGAAAGCCAGACCTTTTTGAGCGGGTTCATATTGCGGGGCTGGGACCCGTTTCCTGTCAGCAAACCTTTTTTTCTGTTGAGCTGTACGATGGAGTGCTTGTATTGTGGTGTTCCAGACCTGTTTACAATGGCGGATATGGTGGCGGACTGAGGTTACGGCTATCTCTTTCTCATCTGAGGGAAATAAGGGTGGCTGATATCCTAAGGAGACTTCAAAAGGTGACAGATCGGTTGCAAAAGAAACGTGTGAATTGTGAGAGTACTCCACCCAAAATAGATATTTGTTGCAGTCAGATGGATTGGTGGATGTGAGACATCTGAGAGTTGATTTAATTCCTGATTCATTCTTTCTGTCTGACCATTAGATTGGGGGTGATAACCAGAGGTTAATGATACCTTGGCATCCATGGCGGGGCAGAACAGTTTCCAGACTTGGGAGATGAACTGGGGGCCACGGTCTGAGAGGATGTCTTGGGGGATTATATGCAGGTGGAAAATGAGTTTGATGAGTAGTTTGGCTGTCTGGAGCTTTCTGAGGGAGATGAGATGGCAGGTTTTAGAGAATCGGTCAATGATGGTTAGAATGGTGGTCATACCTTGTGAACTGGGCAGGCCGGTGACGAAGTCCAGAGTAATATGGGACCAGGGACGCTTGGGGATGCTGAGTGGCTGGAGGTAACCTGAACTAAATATTCAAAGTGACCAAGAGGTGTTTTGAAAGCTGTCTTCCACTCATCTCCCTGAGAAGGTAGGCATTTCGGAGGTCAAGTTTAGTGAAGATGGGGGAGCCCTGTAATGGTTCAAAAGCTGAAGTCAACAGTGGAAGAGGATACTTATTCTTTAGTGTAATCTGGTTCAAACCTCTATAATCAATGCAGGGGTGGAGCGTGCCATCCTTCTTCCGCACAAAGAAAAACCCAGCGCCAAAGGGAGATGATGACGGACGGATTATTCCAGCGGCGAGGGAGTCTGAGATGTATTTTTCTAGGGACTGACGTTCTGGATGGGATATGTTATATAGACGGCTTTATGGAAGTGGAGCTCCAGGAAGCAGCCCTATGGCACAATCATATGGACGGTGAGGCAGAAGAGACAAGGCTTTGGACTTACTGAATACTTGTTTTAAGTCATGGTAGTCCTCAGGAACATGAGATAAGTCGGGAAGTTCGTCTTCTTCAGCTCCCTATATAGGTGAGTGTGGAGAAATTGCGGACTGGAGACAAGATCCACAGAGACGTGGCTGTGTGGATTAATACCGGACTCTGCGCGGCAGCTGGCAGGATTCCAGCTCTACAGAGCAGATAGAGACACTGAACTCTCCGGCAAAGCGAAAGGTGGAGGAATCTGTTTCTACCTCAACAGTGGTGGGTGCAACGACGTGACCGTGATTCAGCAGCACTGTTCTCCAGACCCGGAATCCTTCATCATAAACTGCAAGCCTTTCTATTCCCCCCGTGAGTTCGCTTCGTTCATCCTGGTCGGTGTTTACATCCCGCCGCAGGCTAATGTGCAGGTCGCACAGCGCGTGCTCGCTGACCAGATACTGAGTGTGGAGCGGACCAACCAGGATCTCCCTAGTTATCGTCGCTGGCGACTTTAACAAGGGTAATCTCACCCACGAACTCCCCAAATATAGACAGTTTATTAAATGTCCGACCAGAGAGGACAACATTCTGCATCACTGTTACACCACCATCAGAGACGCTTATCACGCCGTCCCACGTGCTGCACTGGGCCAATCCGACCACATCATGGTCCACCTGATCTGCATACAGGCAGAAACTAAAGCTCTGCAAACCTGTTGTGAGGACGTCAAGGAAGTGGAGCAGTGAGGCTGTGGAGAGTCTCCAGGCGTGTTTAGGCTGTACAGACTGGGATGTGTTCAGGACTACTACCAACAGTCTGGTAGAGTACACAGAGGCTGCGACTTCCTACATCAGCTTCTGTGAGGACAGCTGTGTACCATCATGCACCAGGGTGAGTTACAACAACGACAAACCCTGGTTCACAGCCAAACTCAGAAGGTTAAGACTTGATAAGGAAGAGGCCTTCAGGAGCGGGGACAAAGACATATACATAGAGGCGAAGTACAAGTTTGGCAAGGCAGTGAAAGAGGCCAAACGACTGCACTCCTAGAAGCTCCAAAACCAGTTCTCAGCCAATGACTCTGCGTCTGTCTGCAAAGGGCTCAGACAGATCATCAACTACAAGCCGAAAGCCCCCCACTCCATCAACGACCGACGCCTCGCCAACGACCTGAACGAGTTCTACTGCCTTCAACACCATCGTCCCAGCTCTGCTCCAGGAGAAGCTCTCCCAGCTGAGTGTGCCCGACTCCACCTGCAGGTGGATCACTGACTTCCTGTCTGACAGGAAGCAGCGCGTGAGGCTGGGGAAGCACGTCTCTGACTCCCTGACCATCAGCACCGGTTCCCCCCAAGGCTGTGTTCTCTCTCCTCTGCTCTTCTCCCTGTACCCCAACAACTGTACCTCCAGTCACCAGTCTGTCAAGCTTCAGAAGTTTGCGGACGACACCACTCTGATCGGACTCATCTCTGATGGTGACGAGTCTGCGTACATATGATAGGTGGACCATCTGTTGGACTGGTGCAGCCAGAACAACCTTGAGCTCAACGCTCTAAAGACAGTGGCGATGGTTGTGGACTTCAGGCAAACACAGCCCCACCTGCCCCCATCACCCTTTGTGACTCCACAATTGACACTGTGAAATCTTTCCACTTCCTGGGAACCATCATCTCCCGGGACCTCAAGTGGGAGCCAAACATCAGCTCCCTCATCAAGAAAGCCCAGCAGAGGATGTTCTTCCTGCGGCAGCTGAAGAAATTCAACGTGCCAAAGACTATGATGGTGCACTTCTACACAGCCATCATTGAGTCCATCCTCACCTCCTCCATCACCATCTGGTACGCCGCTGCTACAGCCAAGGATAAGGGCAGGCTGCAGCGTGTCATTCAGTCTGCTGAGAAGGTGATTGGCTGCAGTCTACTGTCGCTCCAGGAACTGTACACCTCCAGGACCCTGAAGCGGGCAGGGAAGATTCTGGCTGATCCCTCCCACCCCAGTCACAGACTGTTTGAGACTCTCCCCTCTGGCAGGAGGCTGCGGACCAAAACCTCACGCCACAAGAACAGTTTTTTCCCATCTGCCACCAGCCTTGTTAATAAAGCCCAGAAACCACCCTGACACTCCATGAAGAGCTAGTACTTGGAGAGGTCTAGTAGGAGCTCAGTTTCGATCCTGGCCTGTTCAACTAATTGTTGATCGATCAGGTCTTGTTCACAACCTGAGTCTATGAGGGCCGAGAGACTGAGATGATCCTGGTTAAAAACAGGGTTGCAGGCAGGGTAAGTCGAGGGGTTTTAGGGAGTGTTGATTGGTCCGCCCATCTACCCTCTACAGATGGCGGACCCTCTCTTTTGGCCGGATGGGACAGGTAGCAACAAAATGATCTGGTGAACCACAATAGAGACACTGATTTGATTCCTTACGACGACACGTTCCACTGGGGTAAGAAGTGTTCTCCCTAGCTGCATAGAAACTGATTGTAGAGGGTTTGGACTTGACGGGGTGCAGATGACTCTTGTAAGGGAACCCGCGGTCTTACAACAACTAGTCCGGCTCGTGATTTCCTTCTTTCTCTCATTCTGCTATCTATTCTGGTAGCTAAAGAAATTAGATCATTAAGGCTACTAGGTTCATCAATTAAGGCAAGCTCATCTTTTAGTGGCTCGTCTAAGGCCTGAAAGAATGCAGTCTTTAGGGCACTAGTGTTCCAGTTAGATGCTGCTGCTAAAGTTTGAAAATCCATAGAGAAATCGGCTACTGGCCTATTTTTCTGTTTTAGAGCCCAAAGACGACAAGCCACACTAGTCTGATCAGTGTCCTGACCAAAGGTCTGGGTAAATTCCTCCACAAACTCATCATAAGTGCAGCCAAATTGGTTGTAATCTAAAAACCTTGCCTCCGCCCAGCGGGGTGCCTCTCCTGTAAGTAAACCTAAAATAAATTATATTTTTACATCACATGAGGGAAAGACTGCGGGGAGCAATTGAACAGTAGGGAGCATTGTAACAGAAAACCCTTACAATTATTAACTTTACCAGAGAATTTCTCCGGATTAGGGGAAATGACGTCACGAGAATGCGGAAGCTGTTGTGAGACCAGACTGCCTGTGGAGACTGGGTTTGCGGTGGTGCCCTCTGGAGCTTGGAAGGTCCGGGTATTAAATGCATGCTGGAAAAGGGAGGCCATCTGTTCCAACTGTTGGTTTGTATGTCTCTGTTGTTCAGCTATGGTCTGGAGGGTGGTTCCTTGTGACTGGATTTGGTGAGAGTGATCTGCAAGGCTTCGCCTGAGCGCCTCTGCTGGGTCAGATTGGCCTGAGTGTTCTGTCATCGTTTTATTTACACTTTTGACCCACATGCAGAGGAACACTCAGGAGTCGGAGAAAAAGTTTAACAAGTTTATTTAGAAGATGGTAAATGGATCTGGAACTGGAACCGGAGTCGTCACTCTGCACAGAAATGAAGGTATGGTGAATTGATGGCAATTGTGACTGGGAAGTTCTGAGGTTGTGTTTGTTTGATGTTTACAGATGGTGGAGACGAGTCCAGCTCGAGGAGGGGATTGTTCAGAGCCTGGAGAGGGAGGTTGTTACTGCTGCTTGGTCCAGGGTAAGCTCAGAGGTGAGCAGCCAGAATGACTGAGAACGTCTTGGCGTAGTTCAGAATCTGATCCACTAGATGCCTTGCCTTGAGAGACAGACTTAGATGCCGATGCCAGAGAGGTTGTTGGAGGGTGGGCAGGATTCACAAGATGCTTGTGAGGGTTGAGAACCCGGGGGCAGTCTGCTGGTTCTTGATCCGTAAGGTTCTCAGGTTTCTTTGTACTTGGTTAGATACGTTTACCAGAACTGGAGCCAGGGCTAGGGATTAACCTGGGAAGAAACACAACGAGAAGTCAGATACTACACTTTCAGGAGAATGAGAAAGTCAGTAGCTTGGCCAGTAAGGAGTTACCACATTGGCAAATCACTCAGGCACTAGAGTGCTGACTGCCCCGCCTCAATAAGCACCTCCTGATGACCGGTTAATAGGCTGCACCTGTCGCCCTCTGTGCCCTCTGGCACCGACAGCTCTGGCGGCATCTAGAGGTTAAACAGAGTAAGCAGCAGGCAAAAAACACAAAGCAAAATCCCAGGCTCTGACACTTCTAATTGTTCCAGTACTAGGAGGTAACTGCAAACCTCATCTGACAATCCTGAAGCAGGTCCTTGGCTATGTCTTTTGTCATTTTGGCAATTCTTTGATCCACTGGAATGGTAGTTCTCCAAATTCTTCCACATCTTCAGTTTCCATAGGGATTAGAGATCAGTTTAGTTGTGCAGCCTATCATTTTTTTCCCCCTCCAATCACGTTTTTAATCAAAGTAAACCGTTATTCTAAACTGTGTGGATTGACCCATGGTACTCAATTTTTCCGAGATGAATGCACTTTAACTAGCATGAATAACACTTGATTTTTCACAGAATGAATGACCTCACTGACTTGACTTCACAAAGCTAATATTTTTATGTTATTCCTTTTCATCTAATGAATCAATTACAAAGATTCTGCAGCATGCATTGGCTGTTGGCTCTGTTGGTTTGCTATTAATCTTCTACCCTTCATATTAAATTATTTGCCTAAAAGAAGTAAATTGTCTTTTAAAACAGTGATTGATCTGCCATGTGAAGTTGTAGCGCTATTACTCTGACCACAACTGTAGCTGACACTATAGATTGATGAACTGAAGATTATCAGTCTGGCGCAATGACACAGTCTCGATATTTTTTAGCAAGACAACCTGGAGACTAAGCAGATACAGTTAAGCGCAAAAGTATTCATAACCCTGGTAGATTTAAATTTGAAATTTTTTTCATTAAAATCAAAAAGTTTGTTTCTGATATAAAATGAGACAGACGACTCTCAAAAAAGTATATAAAAGTGTGAAGAGCATATTAATTTAAATAAATTATTTATCTATCTTTAATTAAATATCATTAAAAATGGCATGTCGGAAATTAGTTATACCGTTCTTAGTAATCAAAGGAGATATCTTTAACAGATTACAGCAATCACACCCCTTTTGCATGTTTCTTGTGGCATTTTGATGATTTATCATTGGTGATGGGCTCCAAGTTTGAACATACCTCATTCAAAGAGTTTTCTTTATTTTCATGACTATGAATATTGTAGCTTCACACTAAAGGCATCAAAACTTTGAATTAACACATGTGGAATTATATACTGAACATAAAAGTGTGAAACAACTGAAAATATGTCCTATATTCTAGGTTCTTCAAAGTAGCCACCTTTTGCTTTGATTACTGCTCCGCTCACTCTTGGCATTCTGTTGATGAGCTTCAAGAGGTAGTCACCTGAAATGGTTTTCCAACAGTCTTGAAGGAGTTCCCAGAGATGCTTAGCACTTGTTGGCCCTTTTGCCTTCACTCTGTGGTCCTGCTCACTCCAAACCATCTCGATTGGGTTCAGGTCCGGTGACTGTGGAGGCCAGGTCATCTGGCGCAGCACCCCATGACTCTCCTTCTTGGTCAAATAGCCCTTACACAGCCTGGAGGTGTGTTTGGGGTCATTGTCCTGTTGAAAAATAAATGATGGTCCAACTAAACGCAAACCGGATGGAATAGCATGCCGCTGCAAGATGCTGTGGTAGCCATGCTGGTTCAGTATGCCTTCAATTTTGAATAAATCCCCAACAGTGTCACCAGCAAAGCACCGCCACACCATCACACCTCCTCCTCCATGCTTCACGGTGGGAACCAGGCATGTAGAGTCCATCCGTTCACCTCTTCTGCCCCGCACAAAGACACGGTGGTTGGAACCAAAGATCTCAAACTTGGACTCATCAGACCAAAGCACAGATTTCCACTGGTCTAATGTCCATTCCTTGTGTTCTTTAGCCCAAACAAGTCTCTTCTGCTTGTTGCCTGTCCTCAGCAGTGGTTTCCTAGCAGGCATTTTACCATGAAGGCCTGATTCACACAGTCTCCTCTTAACAGTTGTTCTAGAGATGTGTCTGCTGCTAGAACTCTGTGTGGCATTGACCTGTTCTCTAATCTGAGCTACTGTTAACCTGCGATTTCTGAGGCTGGTGACTCGGATGAACTTATTGTCCACAGCAGATGTGACTCTTGGTCTTCCTTTCCTGGGGCGGTCCTCATGTGAGCCAGTTTCTTTGTAGCGCTTGATGGTTTTTGCGACTGCACTTGGGGACACTTTCAAAGTTTTCCCAATTGTTCGGACTGACTGACCTTCATTTCGTAAAGTAATGAGGGCCACTCGTTTTTCTTTACTTAGCTGCTTTTTTCTTGCCATAATACACATTCTAACAGTCTATTCAGTAGGACTGTCAGCTGTGTACTATATCCACCTCCTGCACAACACAACTGATGGTCCCAACCCCATTTATAAGGCTTGAAATCCCACTTATTAAACCTGACAGGGCACACCTGTGAAGTGAAAACCATTTCAGGTGACTACCTCTTGAAGCTCAAGAATGCCAAGAGTGTTCATAGCAGTAATCAAAGCAAAAGGTGGCTACTTTGAAGAACCTAGAATATAAGACATATTTTCAGTTGTTTCACACTTTTTTGTTCAGTATATAATTCCACATGTGTTAATTCATAGTTTTGATGCCTTTTTTCACTTATGCATTATTAGCTGTGAGTGCTTTACCTACAATTTATCCCTCCATGGTAAATATTGGTGACTGAAATATCTGAAGTAGAAAAAAGGGTTTAGAGTGTGTAGCTTTAGTGTAATTTCAGGTTTCATCAATTAAATGTACCTTTTAACATTTTGTTTGGAACAAGCACATCATTGAGCTTCAGTCAGTGCTTTAATATTTTGTTGCTCCACTCACATTTCTCATACACATGTGCACCCAAAACAATTTCCTGGCTCTACACAATAAAGGCCAGGTGTGTCCCAGTGCTGTGGCTAAAGGTTTATGACCTTCGGCTCCATCATTTTAGCTCACACCATTAGCCTGTGGTCGTTGTTTCAGCTGGTAGGAATGTTGTGGATGTGCACTGGCTTGCTTAAAATGCCTTTTATGACCCTTGTATGCCTGCTGAACACTCACCTACCCAACATGACACTGGAAATACTTTGTCACATTATGTTTTCATCCATTCTCTCTGAAAGTCCAGAGGTATTGTTTGTCCTGAAGGCATGAAACCCCCCCAAAAAGTGCATGTCCATTTCAAAATTTACATTCCATCTATTTTCTATTCTCGCTTAGGTCTTGCAGGGAAATCAAACAGATCTATGTCCAGACTAGACTGCCTCAACTTACTTATGCATCTGTTAAGCTACAGCTACGGTTATATATGTCATCCTATCTACTTCATCTGGGTCCACGTAAAGAAGCTAAAATACCCCAAGAGGACCCAGTAGAAGATGCAACATGCCTTAACTGAGAGGTCATGGCTTCTTTCCGTGTTGAAAAATGTATCTATCACAACAAGGAAAAGTGAAACAAAAGGGGACATTTCACATAATGATGGTCATTGCAAAGCCTATCTATCTCTATGTATGGAGTCTGGCTGTCTGGCATACAGAGTGCTCCAACACACAAGGAACACTCCCTCATCCATCCTGCACACAGCAGACCTTGGATTCATTTGCAGCTGAACAATCTACTCCTTCTTTTGGCCTTTCCTGTCCAGACCTACTCGCTGCTGCAATCTGTCTGCTGCGAATGAAGATAAATCGGGCTGTGGTGTTCTCCTTTATCAGTCAACATTGAAGTATCTGAAAGTCTCCAGCTCAGATGGCTGAATAATGTCAGCTTGAGGACCTCTTTCTCCCCCAGCTGGCTGATTTCTTTTATCTTTATCCTCCAGATACATTCCTGAGAATATTCAAGAGCGATAATGACAAGCACGGAGCTTCAAAGTTAGAGCACACTGATAAAGAACTGGGCTTTTTATGTCTCAGTGATTCTACAGCAGCAGGTCACATTGGGGACTGTAAGAAATGCTGTGTTAAAACAGCGAAAACAAGTCGACTGGTTCATTTGGAAAGAAGGTTAGAGGAGATCTTTAGGTTAAGATTTGTCAAGCGCTTCCATGTTTAAAAATAAAATATTGATAATGCTAGTAAAAATATGCTATTTAGTTCAGTTTATTTATATAGTGCCACAATAAAACAAAGGTAATTTCAAGGCTCTTTGCAAACTTGTCTAACTCATATGGAGTTATACAGAATCCGATTCAGTTCAAATTCAATTCAATCAAACTGGAGATTAGAGTCAGATTTAGGCCAGCTATAAGAAGAAGCAAATGAACGTTTCCAACAGAACTTGCTGTACTTCTCCTTCTAGTTGTCTTTGTCTTTTCTTTTACCCTTTCCCATAAATGTAAGCTTAACACTGGTCACATCAGGCCAAAAATGCTTTTAAGTTCTGCTATTGCAGTGCAAGGCAAAAAAAAAAGAACAAAAAAAACTAAAGTGATATGTTATATTATCTTCAACTGGCATCAAATGTGCTTTCCAGAGGTGTTGTAATGTAACATCTAAAACCCCTTCAACCTTAAACATGTTTTGACAAATCTGGCATGTAGAGACCATTATTGTTTTGTTTTATAAAAGTATGCAGACTCTGATAACACTGTAATCAGTATAATCTTGATGATGCAGACTCTAAACTTTAAAAAAAAAGCTTTATGTGGGGAAATGTAACTACTTCTGTCTTTTTTGCTGGGTGGAATGACAGGTCTGGCTCTGGATTGGAGTGGATAAATGCACAGTGTCAGGAACACTCAAGTCTTATTTTCAAAGCATTTCATAGACTTTAGAAAATCTTGTCGCACTGTACAAAAGACATCCAAACAATACTTTGAGTTTAAGTTAACGTGCTGTCTATATGTTTAAGTGAGTTTTTAAATCATGTCAAAACAAAACTGATAGAGGAAAGTCAGAGCATGGAGATCACTGCAGAAAATCCATATCCCCTATAAGGCCAAAAGTATTGGGTCACATCATCAAATCAATGAATTCTGGTGCTCCAATCACTTCTATGGGTGCAGGTGTGTGTTAAGTCAGGTTTAGAAAAACTTGACTGGTCTGCCTTGAGTCCTGACCTCAACCTTTTTGAACACCGTTGGGATGAATTAGGCCGAAGGCTGCAATTCTGGTTTTCTCATTTACCTATCAACACACTCTTAAAAGTAAAGACATTTGCAGAATAGTTAAAGTTGCTATTGCTGGTCACTTTAAAGATTAACGGCTTGCAGTAACCGAATTTTTTGCAGCAATAAAAATAGGCAACGTTATTACGGGTTCTGTTGCAACCCTAATAAACACATGAATAACAACTTGTGACATTAAGCGTTATGCTGGAAATTAATTCCATATTTAAATGACATGCAAAGGATACACTTTGCTGAGAAAAGACTTCAGAGTCCATATGGCACTTTCTGCATGGCCTGATTTCTCCATCAAGCTTCTCTCAACTGCCTGGACAGTTTGGCAACAAGCAAGGCCTGATTTACACATCTTCCATTTCCGCCGCTCACCATCTCCCTGTACCTGACAGGAGCAGCTGAACCTCATGACATATAGGCCATGTCATTTCCGAGATTCCTGCAGCACTGCACTGCTCTCAGCTTTTATGTCATCACTCAATATGATGGCCTAATTTTACCATCCCAGAGATGCTTGTGTCCACCCATGTGTGGATACATATATCTATATATAGAGTAAGTTGACTTTTAGTGCAGCTACTTTTTACTAGTTCTCTACTTTATACAAGTTTTAGAGAATTAGATAATTTAAAACGATGTATGTCTTATAAAACAGACTACATTAAGTAAAATAAACATAAAATCAATGATCCATCAAATATTTTGCATCCTGTAGAATCCTAGTATTTCACACATTCAAATGAAAACTAGTATAAACAGATTCAGAAGTTGGAAAGGAAACAGCTTGCTGCTGTCTGTGCAATCAGTATCTGCCAACCAAAAATACGTCTCATGGTAGGAAATGATCATTATACCATTGTTGTGTCAGATGTAATGCAACTTGTTGTAGGTAACTTTTTAACTTCCAATCCACCAGCCATGCACAAACCACCACCGACCCTCCAAAGTCTTGTTAAGGCTATGGAATGAGCTGCACAACCCTCTGGGTAATGGGCTGGAGATGTGCTGGAGGGAAACTCAAGCCCTCTTGCCATTTCTGGGCAGAGTACAGCAAGCCACGCTCAGTGTCAATGACAAAAGTAGACAGGCGGCAAGCTCTGATGCATAAAACATTAGCCTCAGAAAGATAATGCAGCAAAGTCAATTATAAGTTCTTAAGAAAGTTTGAAAAAGTTGCTTCAGCAGCAATTATAAAATTGGTGCTTGGCTCACAAATACAAATGCAAGTGTAAATTGCTATTGTTTAAACCAGCACTACTGGCTGGTACCCTGTATCCTGTGAGAAAAAAGTAGCAAACAGACTGAGCTCCAGTAGATTCTGTGGAGAAACCCATGCAGTTGCTGATCTTTTCATCATAAAATAACTTAATTTAGTGAAATATGGCTTAGCTAAGAAGTGCTAACTCTCGGCCAAAACACATTTAAACAAGCATGTGTCCAAACTACTGTGTAGTTCACAAAGAAGCAACAGTGTTGTATAAATTCAGACGAGAACGAGTTATTTTGGTTGAAACCATCTGGGAGTCATTTGCAGGGGAACTTCTGGTATCGATTCCAAGGGGGCCTGTTTTTGATGTGCAGATAGGCACGGTACAGAGTTTGGTCACCATGAAAATATTCCAAGATAAATGCGACGCTGTCACCGTAATTGTGTGGAAAAAATTCTAACCTAAACCATGAACATAGTAAAATTACTTTAATAGCATTTTACCGTACGTCGAAACAAAATGTGGGGGAATGACTTTTTCCATGTTTTCCAATCACTTCATTTCAGATCCACAAAATAAAAGAGAAAGTATCTTCAATAATATATGTCTATAAAATCAAAAACAGATTTTTGATGGCAAGGTATTTCAGTTACCTAAAAAATAAGCAAATGCAAATCATCTGTGCTGCGTTAGGAACAGTGAATTTTCCCCACAAAGAAGGAGCTTTAATGCTTGGCTTTCTCTTCTATTTGGATGAGTTTAGGGGCCTTTTAGGGAGAAATACAGTAAGGAAACAACACAAGGCTTAACTTTAAAAAACAGTCAAAATAATGTTTTAAAAAGGTTCCCTGTCTTCTCATATATTACTGATCTTAAGGTGAACAAACAGAAATTTGAGAAAAGTTCTCATCATTCTACTTTTCTTCCTAAATAACTCATTATTTCATAAACCTGTTAAGCACTATTTACACACAACACAATTACTATTGCCTTACAGAAAGACTGAAAGAAAGACAAACAAATTAAAGGAAAAAGAATTAATGGAAAATAATAGTAAACAGGCATAACAGCACATAAAAACAAAGAAAGTTTAAAATGCAAATTTAAAAGAAATAGTTAAGCCCCAATGAGACGTTAACTGATTAAGTAATGTTTTAATTGTATGGGAAAGCTGTAGTAAACAGTAATAATTTCAGTCCTGACTTGAAGCTAAGACTTTCTGCACATCTCAGGTTTCGAGGCAGTTCTTGTTTAGCTCTGCTCCTGAGTAAACAGGTTTCTAATGACCTGAGGGTTCTACTTGGTTCACAGCTGTCAAGCAACTCTGAAATTCATGTAGGCTTAAGACAATTCAGGTTTTTATGTAACAATAATGAGCTCTTAAAATCTATCCTTTTGCAAACTGAGAGCTAGTTAAGGGCTGGTGAAATGTAATCTATTTTCCTGGTGTTGGTAAGGATTCTGGCAGCAGCAGTTTGGATGAACCCAAGCTGGATAATTGCTTTTGTTACAGAGAGTGGAAAAGACACTATTATCAATAATTCAATAAAAACCATATGCTAGTTGTCTGGTGTTCTGCTTGATAGGAAATTGTTTATATATTCTATTTTTGAAGAGGATGGTTGGTTGATATTGTGATAAACTTTATGTGGAAGTCCAAATTTACGTCCATAAGTCCATAACAACACGTGGTTATCTTGCAGGGCTTTATAATCTTTAGCCTCATTCAACCTCGCTGATTGTTGATCTCTAGCCTTGCATTTTGGAGACCATAAACAGTGACTTTCGTCTTTTCAGCATGAAGTTGGACAAAATACTAACCTAACTCTAACCCTAACCACTTATAGATATTATATTGTAGGCAACTGCTATGTGGTAAAACAGGAACATCAGTTTGCCAAATCAGCATATAGATGTTTTAAAACTCCATAACCAAAGCTAGTGGAAGCAAACAGATGAACAAAATATATATAAATAGATAGATGAGATAGGAGCTTTGATGAACCCACATGTGGTATTTGTAAATATTACATGAGACCAAGTAGTCCTGGACTGCCAAATAAAAGAAAAAAGCATAGGTATTTATTTTTTGTGTCAAGTGTGCATTGCCACCGTGTTTGTCACAGTGAAATCAAATGTACACCATCATTAGTATGTCCCTGAAGCCTTCAAATACAGTTTTTGCTAAACTAAATGTTTATGCATAAGACACACAGAGAAAATACTTTTCCACCAACAACACATGAAATTACTCCAGATTATGATGAGGGGCAATTATTAAAATAATACTGCTCTCTCACAAGTAAACATATCTGGGATCTCATTGTCTGCTCTTAAAAACATGGGCGATTTACAGCAATGCCCTCAGCAGGTTTGCTTTGCTGAGATTACAATCTGAGCAGCTATGCCATTTACTTCAGATGGTTGGTAAATTACAAGGAAAACAAAGCACACACACCCGTATAGCAACATGTAGACACTTTGGCACCGTTACATATAGCTGGCGCTTTGTAAGAACACCTCCAGTATTCCTGAACCAAACTGTATATGGACATTACTGACATAAACCACCAGAATGAAAGGTTGTGGCAGATTTCCACAGACAAAAGTTCTTGCACTTTTTAAAGTCGAAAAGAAACAGCAGAGACTGGAATCGTTTGTGTATTCTCTGTGGCTCAAAACTACCCTTAGGCTTAAGTGGCTTCTTGGCAGATTGAAAAATAGTCCTCCAAACTTAGCAAGCGCTTTAATCTTGTGGCTTTTCAAGAAATAGGCGGATTCAGCTTTTCCTCAAAGGACAGTTAAATGGTCATATTAACAGAGAGTTTATTATAGCAAAGAAAACTGACAAAATTTGGACAGTTCTACCCAGCAATAGTTATAAAAAGCTGGTTTTGCAGTACGAAAAATGAGACTGCTTTCAAATAAGTGGACACAGAAAGGCAGTGATGAAGCCTGCAAACATTTATTTCCCTTTGAGAAACTTGAAGAAGTGAAATAAAAGCGTCTGTGCAGAAGCTCCAGCTTTTATTGTTTCCAGCACCTTGAAAGAGGTGTTCTCTTTGAACAGTAAAAAATCTCGCTGTAGCTTCACAGGTCTCTTTCAAGCTGTAACTTCAGTCTACTGGCAGCTGCACACCCGCATGAAACCGCCTCCATGAGTTCACTGCTGCCTGCATCCATTAGAGAGACAGAAAGATTGATGCAATGTAGGTTGCTGGCATCCACCAAAGGTTAGATTTTACATGAATTTATTAATCAGGGCAGATATACACGATTCTATAGATAGAACAGACACCACTTTCATATATAATGCTTTCACTGCTTGGCGCTTGGACTTCTGCAACAAGAGGTGAAAAATGTAGGGATCTTATCTTTAGGGGCGGATCTATATATCTTTGTAATTGTCACTGAAGAAAAATGTATTCAGCATCCATGTTCCAGGACAAGAAGAAACATGTCATCCATAGCAAAGGTGCTTTTGGCCCCAGCTACACAACTCCAGATATTTTTCTCATTTGGAGAAAATCTGTCTGTTATAGCACTATTAAGATATATAAATTATTTGAATAATCATTAAGCAACCCATCTCTTGATCAATGAAAAATCTGAAGGGTGAATCATAACCTATGACAGGAAGTTATCTTTTTCACATAAAAAGAAGAATCAGTAGATTTCTGTATATTTGTCAGGATTTGATGAATCAACGCAGATAATCAACACTTCAAATAAAATGTACGGGTGAGGGTTTGTGAAAATCATCTAACTTTCCCACTTTGATTTGTGACTTTCAATGAGTTTTCTGTAATTTGTTTAACTACAAATGTGGAAGTTTAAACTTGAGTGAAAATGAACTAGCATATCATTAAACTACATCCTTCAACCAATCATTTAGTGCCAATTTATACAAATACAACAAACTGAAAAAAATCAGATGGAAAAATGTTTAAAAAATGTCTTTTAGTATTGGTGTACTTACTATAATATACTAAATAAATATGAATGTTAAACATAACAGGAAGCGCTAACATTATTTAATGGACACAGTGAGCAACTTTGTCTCTCTCAGCTTGAGAACAGGTTCTGCTCCAAAAGAGATGGGATGTTTTGTAATGACCAGGTGTCAATTCATACCCGCCTTAGGGATGTTTTATCAATGCAAAAATGGTAATTATAAAACCTTTAGAGTATAATTTACAACTTCAATAAATTACATTTAAGATTTGAGCAGTTTTATAATTGTCGTTTTCCATAAAACATCAAAAACACTTAATAATCATGAAAAAGAGAAGTGATAGACAATGGCAAAAGTACACAGTTATGAAATAGTTTGTTTTAACATGCACAAAACAGTCACAGTTGTTGATGAAATTGTATTCTGTGGGCATACATTTGTAATCTGAGTATGGCTGAAACAATTAATCAAATTAATCATGGCTGATCGATTATTGAAATAATCATCAACTAATTTAGTAATCAAATAATCGTTAACTGGAGTATACATACTCTAAAACATGCCATTAGCTGAAGGAACAATCCTGTCGGAGCAGTTATTCAGCCAAACCGTACAAAAAATATGAACATTTTGCATTTAATATGAAAAAATGTCTTTGTCTGTAAATATGCATTATCCAAAACTCCTCTAATAGCATAGTTATAGCTTCGTCTGGATGAAATTCTGTGAAAAATCTCCTATTAAGCACCTTTTGCTATCTGATTATTAATCAGTTAATCTGAAAAATTGTTGACAGATTAATCGATTAGCTACATAATCGTTAGTTGCAGCCCTAGTATAGAGGTGAATTGACGTTGACCTAAAGTTCATTATGTGTGGCTTGTACACCTGTGAAGGCACAATCAGAGCTAAGCCAATTTATCCAATGCTCCAAATGATGTTTGTTAATGTAAGACCCTAATTATTTCTTCTATTTTTAAAGTAAAGGCAAACTATATTGTGCATTTAACAATTTTTCCTTTATTTTTAGAAATCTTTTCCAGGAAAGGGGTTGTGTTTGTTATTGAAATCACTGACCGTCCAGCATTACTATGAAGGTGGGAAACAGAATGCCTTCACTGCTGGGGACAGATGGTTGGAATGAGGGGATGGGGGAGAGGGGTGTCAGTTTGTGTGAGAGAGTGAATGAGAGTGAGAGTGAATGAGTGATAGAGAGTGATAGATAGCTGGAAAGGTAGAGGATGCAGCTGTAGCCTGGCTCTGTGATCGCAGGGGCCCAGAAGCAGATGAGGGCTGACATCACAATAACCAACATATATAGAGAGTGATCACTGCATCCATATGACATAACCTTATGATTTCAAACCACTCTTAATAAAAATATTCCATACAAATAGAACAACTCATGAAAAATGCCTGATTGTGAAGCTTATATGATGATGTCCAGTTTTTCATTGAAACACTCCTGTTTACAATAGCTAAAGACACTTGGTATCTGGATTGCAAGAAACCTGATATTAGGAATCCCTCCTCCTCGTTCCACTCAAATAAAGCACCACCCAACCCCCACCCCATCTGCCCTGGAAGCTTGCAGCCAGCAATGTTTCAAGACCGTACTTTAGTCAGACCAACAATTGTGGCAAAACTTTTATCTAGTTTAGACTCTAACAGTTCCACATCGTCTCTCCAGAAAGAGTATTTAACCAGTGACTAATAAAACCTATTTTCTATTTAACTTTATCTGCCAATGAACAGCAAGGATTTGTTAATTTAAGAGTACATTAAAATCTTTAGTTAGCTGACTAAGAATGTCTACTAACTAAATCTAGCATAAATATCTATGGCAAATGTCAAATTAAAATATCTCAAAATTCTACTATAAAAAAGTGTTGAAAATTTGCTAACTTTTTTCCATATTAATGGGGCTTCATGATTAAGAACATTCCTCTTCTGAACCATGTGAGGAACTAAGCTGCGTTTGCTATGAATGTGACCCAGACTTGCTGTCTCTTGGGAGGTGGATCGACCCCATGAGTCCTGGGCCTCAAAAACTTATTAGAATGTTATCAGTCTTCTACCAAATCAGATTGATTGTGTTGCGTTTCCTCATGTTTGTCTTGTAGGACATATTAGGGAAAGAAAATCTAAACAAGAGTGAAGTTTTAGATCCACATTAACAATCACAGAACAAATGGAGCAACGACAAAGTGCTTAAGAATTAGTTTTTATCCCAAGGCAATACAATTAACCTGCATTATACACTGAGTCAACAGTTTTTGGAAGTATGGGAGATGTGGAGATCCAGTATGTATTATTAAAATTAAAACTGATTATTAAAGGTTGTTTTATATGGGGTTTATAGGGTGCAAATATGTAATTGCATTTTAAATATTTTTAACACTATTTTGAGTTTAAACACTTAACGTTGCACTTTGAATCTTCTTTTATAACGGATAATAATAATAAAGTATCTACCCACTTACCTTTCCATTAACTATAATTTTTTAATTTAATTGCCTGCTAACATTGTTTTAGGCATCTAGACAGCTTGGTGAAGGCAACTTGCTGACGTTCAATCGAAGCATCAGAAAATAGGGAACACTGACTTAAGTGTCTTTAAACATACCCTAGCTGTCATTGGTGGTGCCAGAATTTAAGGAACTGCTGAATGAAGGGGATTATCATACACAACAATTTATTTTGTCTACTGTAAGTGGTCCAAAGAAGAGAAAATATCCAGTGAACAAAAGTTGTGTCCATGAAAATGCTTTGATGGTGTCGGAGGACAAAGAAGAATAGGCTGACTGGTAGAAATGCACCAGTAGCTCAAATAATCACTTGTTACAACCAAAGTATGCCAATTACCATCTCTGAAAGCACAACACATGGAGCCCTGAAGCCAAAGACCACATCAGGTGTCAATCTTGTCAGCTGAGACAAGGAACCTGAAGATACAGGCACAGGGCACCAGCATCGGACAATAAGACAATGGAAAAAAGTTTCCTGATCTGAACTTTGGTCAGGTCAGAATTTGACATAGAGAAAATGAAAGAGTGGATGTATCTTGTGTCATATAAACACTTCAGGCTGGTGGTGGTGTCCTGGCATGGGGGATATTTTCTTGGCACACTTTGGGCCACATTGAGCATTATTGAAATGCCACAGCCTACTTGATTATTGTTGCTGACCATATACCTTACTTTACTTGTAAAGCTGAAGGTTGCCCGTCAATCCTGACGTAAACATCTATAACAGTGGCATTAAACAAAAACAAATAGCCACATTATGAAATCCATTACTTGTACTTTGACATCTTGCAGCTTGTTGCTGCTATACCTGAATATATAAAACACAGTACAATTGTTGTTGTTTTGCACCATAAATGTTAGTCTGGTCACTGAGCACAAAAATTACCAAACCTTACAGTTTTTTCCAATCAAACAACTAGAATATAATTAAGATGGATGTAAAGCCATTTCCAAGATATGCATTTAACTGCCATTGCTTAGTTGTATCTCTGTTTACAATGTAAAAATTCATCAAAGATTTAAAAACAAATTATCTGAAACTAAATGTATTTTCTTCACCTTGCTACCCAGGAGCAGTATATGTATGTTTCTCCAGTCTGGACATGAGTTAAAGCAGCTATAATGTGGTTGCTGTTTCAATTTTATCACTCCACTTATAGTTAAAATCATAACAATTGCATAGAAACTGGTTCATAATTCACTGATCAAGGGGAAAGTAGAGACGAGAGAATGAATGCAGTGGGAAACATGGACCCAATACGGTGAAGTTAGGGTTTATGAAGAACCTATACCCCCAGCAGGAGGTGTTTTATTAGCGCTGTTTAAATGACTGGCTTGTTAAACATCAAGCAGCAGGCGGGCAGCCAGGCGACTGTGGCCACAGGATCAGCTGCATTGCTCCAATGCTGGCTATTATCACCCTCTTCTGAGCTTTATTTGACATGCTAGTGTGTGGACAGGGTTGTTTCGAGACACAATAATCACTTTAACTTTTGCTGAAACCCTAGAGTTCCACCTGTTAGTGAAAGTCAGGACCTAGGTGGTCTGAGGTTCTTCAGCGAGTTCTTGATATGAGACAGACAAAAAAGTCAAGAATGACAAATGCAGAAAATCTGCATTAATTCGTATGGGTATTTCTATACACCCAAAAAACACCAAAATATGTTTGTTTTGCATCACAAGTAAATTCGTTTTAACATTTTAATAGACCCCCTTGAGTCTCAAGGAATATATAGCAATAAACATATGTTCCCCATAGATCAATATAATCAAACAAAATATTAAACAATAATGCATTATATTGGTCAGGTCTTTAAAGGGCATGTTAATTTTTAGGGGGATTGTGTGAAGTACTTAATGAATAGTCAGTCTCTTACCATTCATTGTGTTGCAAAACAGATTTTGTTCTGCAGACACCATCACTATCTGACAATCTACTGGCACATTCGCACTGCTTGTCCAGTCCAGAGATCGGTGCAGGGATCGGCAAAGTAAGAAAAGGAACAACTTCAACTGGCCCAGATTGCTTTCACTCAGAGATTTTTAGACTGAACCAAACAGTGTCATGCAGTTGCAAGAGATTGTTTTGGAACCGCATTGCTCCAGAATTGCACTGATCAAGAAGAAAAAAGCACAAAGAAGAGAGTCCGTCTCACCAGGGGTTGGCTCTGGCTAATTTGGTGTTCAAATGTGGTTGTGTTTTTACTATGTTTATGTTTTTCTTCTTTCTCTACTCAAATGCGCTGCTCTTACGTCACATCGTATGGTATGCCGGAAACGGTGCACATTCACACAGCAAACAATCCTCTCCAGGGTCTGGCTAAATCGTGGTGAGACTGGCAGTTATAACCGTGCCAGGGTGCGGTTCTCTGGTACATTTTAGGGTCCAGGATGGGTTCACACCAGCATGATCTGCTCCAGAGACTCTGGTGCGGTAAAAAGCCTTCCAAAGGTTTGGTGTGAAAGCACTGTACCATAATTGAACATTTGCTCCAATATTTACTTTTCTAATCAACACTAAAGTGAACCCCAATGTCATAAATCCTCTGTCTTTTTTAACTGAGGCTTCTGACTCCTGTCCACCACAGGTAAGCTACTGACTACTTTAGTATTTTAGACAGTCCCACCCTAAAATAAATAAACAAATAAAATCTTTTTTAATGTCAGAATACTGAAAAAATGTCTTATTTTACACTATATGTGAAAATCTGGTTTCAACTGCACTTTTCTGCTACTTTCAACTTTTTGATGCCGCACTGGATCAAAGGATGCAACTTTTGGCACTCTATCATATGCTTTCTCCAGTTCCATTAAGACACAATTTATCTTGTGTTATATCTTATTTTTGCCTTCCCGTCAACACTTACAAAAGAAACATCATATCTGAAGAACTCCGCATGAAACCCTACCACACTAATACTGAATGACTATTGCAACTATATGAAAACATATTTCGAAGGCTTTCACTCCCACTTCCATTCCTGTTCCTATTTTCTGATGATTAAGTTTATGATTACGTTTTCATATTTCCTTTAATAGCAAATATGAGGACATAATTCCCATCAAATTGTCTTGTCTTGGTGTTAATGTTAGGTGTTAAAGTAAGAAATAAACGGCACAAGTCACAAGGCATGAACAAGTTGCACATAATTCTAACTTGTCCTAATCCTTTTTTGTAAATGTTTTTATGTTTATAAATAACTGTGACAAGATGTTAACTGTAAAACTGAAGAAACCTTTTGAATAGCTCTCTTAACTTGCTGGTTGCCCCAACGGAAAGTGAAGAAGAATTGACAAACACTACAGAAGTGCAATGTCTGAGATAACTATAGCACACAGACAGCAGATCTTGAAGCTAACAAATCTCTGAAATTCCCTGAAGACAACTTATCTCTGTGATAACTCAAACAACACGCTGGATTTAGAAACCTTATCATGAAATTCACCTGTGACTCTCTAAATAAAGCTGTGTTTCTCTGATGGACACACTGCAGGAATGCAAACCTATGCTTTGTTCTCCTAGTTACAGTGAATACTTAGGGGGTGGTCTGCTTTGTTTATCAAAACTGTTAAATTTTATCACTGTTTTCCATGCCAGAGCCTGAAATAACTCCTGCTGTTCTTTGATTAAGAAGGAATAATAACTATGGTGTTTTGTTACCCTAGAGAAACAGTGTTTTCTATATCGACACTGGGTTTCTGTTACCTAAATCATATTTTAGAAACAGAATGTTCTAAATCAGAGAAGGTTTGCTTCTTTATTAAGCTGACTAAATTATCATTGAGTTCTATTAAATCAAAAAAATTCTATGGTATACAATCACATAGAAATCCATAAACAGATTGAACCTGTGTTGTATAACTCCCAAACTCTTGTAAGGTAAAAAGATAGATAAATCACTGTAATTAGTGCAGAATAATTGTGTCCAGTTTTGTTCTGTCCATAGGTAATATTGTGCTTTTCAGGCTTGTCTGAATCTAAAATGTCTTAAGGCTGAAAAAGCTTTATCTTTGTGTTTTCATCCCGACATCAAAACTTTGTAAATCTCAATTTGTTCAGTGTAGAAATATACAGTTTAGATCTGACCAGTCTAAATCCCCATGGTTTTGAACTAAAGATGGTTAAATGCAGTCCAAAACTAAAAAAAAACACACTAAATAAGCCCTGAATTAGACACAAACTTCAGTATCATCAGCCACCCACAGTCTACAGTTATGTCAGCTTGCTGTCTTTACAATGTACACAACTCATAACGCCCACTTCCCACTGACTGGACATCCAAAGAAGCAATAAAAAACTTGTTCAAAACAACAGATTTTTCATTGCGGCTTACTGATTGTGCTGCCCTGAGCAGAAACCCATAATGTCCATATAAAATATAACTGCTATGGCATGCACAAGGAGGACATGCAAACTTGAAACAGGACGGCCCAACCCGGATTTAAACCAAGAACAGAGAAAATTTGACAATAGGCAAGTTGCTAAAATTTGTGTCACTTGCTGCCTGTAATTAATTCAACATTATGTAACAAGGATTTTAGTCTTTCTTTTACACGAGTATAAACTAGCTGTTATCACCCAGTCATTAGCCAGCTAGGTGATAGATGTAATTTTCATCCTGGCTGAAAATACTAGGGGTTGTTGCCCAGACTGCCTGTGATTTATCTAGTGTCTGCAGATTAAACAGTGTACACTCCTGGCAGCCTCGGAGACAAGCTGCACTCTGAACAATTTCAAATGTAAATACCACCTGACTATGAAAATGTTTCTTAGAGCTTCAGGGCTCCTCTGGTTCTCAGAGCAAACAGGGTCAGCTCACAGGAGTGAGATGATTGACTGCAAAGGGAGTCTTCCAGCAACAAGCGAAAAACTTAGGAGTTATGGTTTGTTTAAGTTTACAGCGCTTCCCAGTAAATATTCAGTGGGAAGTGGTTTGAGTCTAAAACAAATTTGTGTTTCTGGTTTGGGGTCATCCGAAGAATTAGGACCAAACATCCTTCATGGAGTTCCCAGAGGAAGCAATCATTAGGAGTGCAATTAAAGAGAGGAGACCACATATTCTGCTTTGAAAAAACAGCACTGATGTCTCCATTTCAATGTATTAAAAATTGAACAGTTCAAATTTGAAGGATGTTTATAGATGTGTAGCAGAAACAAAACTGCAATTAACTTTAGGATATTTTTGCATTTAAAATATTTACCATCTTTGAGAAAACAGATTTACAGTCCATGCTAAAAATGTTCCTGTTGTGGTCTGTGGAAAGAAATCTTGTCTAGAGGTAACTCTAAATTCCACAATGCACAGCATTAACCTATTTTCAGGACAACTTCCAGGAAGGAGAAGTCACAGCTAAAATCCCAATGACATCATAGTACAAAACTCAGCACTGCATCATTCATCCTCTTTCCTGTGGCTCTACACTACAGTGGCATTGCCAACTCAGCTGTGGGGATCCTGATGCACACTAACAGCAGAGCCTACGTTACCCCTTTCTTAAAATCCCTTCACTGGCCTCTGTAACAGATCGTATAAATTAAAAAAATCTGGTTTTGACATTCAAAGTACTGCATGGGCAGGCTCCCCCTTACATCTGTGACTTCATTCAGCCATACACTTCAGCCCATAGCCGGAAATCCTCAGAGCGGAATCAGCTGCTGGTCCCTTGCACTTGCTTAAAGAGCTGAGGAGGCAGATCCTTCCAAGCTCTTGAACCAAGACTGAGGAATGAACTCCCACACTACTTGCAACTAGGGGACTCTGTCAATGCTTTTAAAAAGCAACTTTATTTGTAAAGACATTCTTCATTCTTTCTAAGACATTCTTTGTTAAACAAATATCTTAACCTCACTGGTCCCTGGGCTGCTATAACCGATTGTATGCTGTTTTGATGTGTTTACTTCTTCATATCTATTCATTTTAAATGTTGCTGTAACTATATTTTTACTGTGAAGCAATTTGTGAATGCTGTCTGAGAAAAGTGCTATATAAATAAAATTTACTTACTTACATTGGGGACAAACACACAGTGATGTCTGATTTTGCTGGCCAAGTTAGACTACTTCTAAGAACCTTGAATCTCAAATAGTTAGGTACGGCTGTTCTTTGTTCATCCAAAGACCATAAAGCGGCCGGAAGTAAGACTAATTGTCTTAAACCTTCCTGTCTGAGCTTCTACCAAAAAAGAATCTGAATATAACTCAACACCCTTTGGACCTTTTGTCCTGCTATTTGCCAGAATGGTTTAAGTAAGAGGTTGTGTCTGGGCAGAAAAAAATTGTTTAGGATTAAACAAATAAATAGTGTTTAATTCATTGTGTTTTGCATTGCTTGCAGTGCTAAAAAACTAAAAGCTAAACAATTTGAGTACCAACAGGCTACCTAGCCTTGATGCCTTAAGTTTTTTTTGGCATCTGGTCTACAGTTGGTTCAAGCTTTATTTCAAGGAGTGGTTTAAACACTTATGGTACAGTAACTTTAGCCCACCCATTTTATCTTTGATTTTTGACTTCATTCCCTGTCACTAAACTGGCTTAAAATGTGCTAAACTGTGTTTCTGTTTGCAGCCAAAGGGCTAAAAGCTCTGCTATTGCTAAATGGTAGCCAACATTAGCCTTACTGTATTTACAACAGCTCATTTTGTTTGTTTCGCAACTGGCCATAACACGCTGCCAGTGCTCATACATACATTAATATTGGCATTAGTGATATTTAAAAGTACTGTAAAATAGGGTGAGCTGAACCGTTAATCTGGATGTGACATCTGTCATAATGACCACAGAACCAGAAGACTCTAGAGCAGCACACAGGAGAAACAGGAAAGTTTAAAGCGTCAGGACTCCGTATCCTGCTGGCTTCTGGACACGGCTCAATAGGGAAGAGAGAGCGATTACTATTTGGCAGATGAACTTGGATATGAGGAAGATTAGTTCGAGGCTTACTTGTGAGAGAAGGTGGGGAGTCCAGGGAGAGATGAGCAAACCACAGAGGCTGCGGTTGGCCGGCTAGCGTGACGTATGAGTGGATTCCTCCAGAAGGTCTGCGATGTTGAAGGGTGGACAGGCAGAGTGAGTGAAACAGGAAGCGATTCTTGAACATGATCTGAAGGATCCAGAGCGGTCCTTGGATGAGAGTGAATTCAATGAAGTATTCACCTTGAGCAGGAGGCTAGCCACAGAGCAGGACTGGTGACAGCAATTTACAGCAAGGTGTACAATGTACAGCCTCCTTCAGAGTCCCAGCCGCTTAAGTATTCTCATGCTAATTTGCTCCAAATGCAGCACAGCTGTGAGCTGTGGGGCTGCAGCAGCACCTGCCTGCCGCACCCTGGTGGAGGAAGAGGGAATAACACTCACACATTACCTCCACTCAGCTCTGTGGCCTGACAACATCATCACGTCCGTCCTTTTGTCTGCTCTTTGTTTGCTATTTTGTGAGAGGCCATAAAAGTTTCTCACCGCCAATTTTAGAAGTGCATCACTCTCTGATGGCTGGTTAACAACTATTAAGAATCTGTTGTCCAAAAGGTTATTGATTTCTAATTCAGCAAAATTCATCCGTCCATCCATCCATCGTCCTCCGCTTATCCGGGGTCGGGTCGCGGGGGCAGCAGCCTAAGCAGAGAGACCCAAACTTCCCTCTCCCCAGCCACTTGTGCCAGCTCGTCCGGGGGAATCCCAAGGCGTTTCCAGGCCAGCCGAGAAACATAGTCCCTCCAGCGTGTCCAGCGTGTCTGGGCCTCCTCCCGGTGGGACGTGCCCAGAACACCTCACCAGGGAGGCGTCCAGGAGGCATCCTAACCAGATGCCCGAGCAACCTCAACTGGCTCCTCTTGACGTGGAGAAGCAGCGGCTCTACCCTGAGTCCCTCCCGGATGACCGAGCTTCTCACCCTATCTCTAAGGGAGAGCCCAGACACCCTGCGGAAGAAACTCATTTCGGCCGCTTGTATCCGTGATCTCGTTCTTTCAGTCATGGCCCAAAGCTCATGACATTAGATGAGGGTAGGAACGTAGATCGACTGGTAAATCGAGAGCTTCGCTTTTTGACTCAGCTCTCTCTTCACAACGACAGACCGCTACAGCGCCCGCAACACTGCTGACGCATCACCAATCCGTCTATCAAACTCCCGCTCCATTTTTCCCTCATTCATGAACAAGACCCCAAGATACTTGAACTCGTCCACTTGAAGCAGGACCTCCCTCCCGACCCGGAGAAGGCACTTTACCCTTTTCCGGCTCAAGACCATGGCACTGATTCTCATCCCAGCCACTTCACACTCGGCTGCAAACTGCTCCAGTGAGAGCTGTAGATCACGAGCTGATGAAGCCAATAGGACCACATCATCCGCAAAAAGCAGAGACTCAATCATACGGCCAATAAAACGGATCCCCTCAACACCTTGGCTGCACCAAGAAATTCTGTCCATAAAAGTTATGAACAGAATCGGTGACAAAGGGCAACCTTGGTGGAGTCCAATCCTGACTGGAAACGAGTCTGATTTACTGCCGGGAATGCGTACCAAGCGCTGACACCGGTTGTACAGGGACCTAACAGCCCGCATCACAGGGCCTGGTACCCCGGAGTACCCTCCACAAGATTCCCAGAGGGACACGGTTGAAACCCTTCTCCAAGTCCACAAAGCACATGTAGACTGGTTGGGCGAACTCCCATGAACCCTCCAGGACCCTGCTGAGGGTGTAGAGCTGGTCCAGTGTTCCACGGCCAGGATGAAAACCACACTGCTCTTCCTGAATCCGAGGTTTGACTATGCGACGGACCCTCCTCTCCAGAACCCCCGAATAGACCTTACCAGGGAGGCTTAAGAGTGTGACTCCCCTATAGTTGGAACACACTCTACGGTCCCCCTTTTTGAATAGGGGGATCACCACCCCGGTCTGCCAATCCAGTGGAACTGCCCCCGATGTCCACGCGATGCTGCAGAGTCGCGTTAACCAACACAACCCTACAACATCCAGAGCCTTTAGGTACTCCGGGTGAAACTCATCCACCCCAGGGGCCTTACCACCGAGGAGCTTTTTAATCACCTTGGTGACCTCAGCACTAGAGATTGGACAGCCTGCCCCAAGGTCCCCAGGCTCCGCATCGTCAGTGGAAGACGTGCCAGTGGGATTGAGGAGGTCTTCAAAGTACTCTGCCCAACGACCCACAACATCTCGAGTTGAGGTCAGCAGCACAACCTCCCCACTGCAAAGAGTGTTAGTGGTGTACCTCTTCCCCTCCCCGAGACGCCAGATGGTGGACCAGAGTTGCCTCGAAGCCTTACAGAAGTCATTTTGCTCTCCGAACTCCTCCCACACCCGAGTTTTTGCCTCAGCAACCACCCGAGTCACATGCCGCTTGAACTGCCGGTACCCATCAGCTGCTTCCGGAGTCCCACAGGCCAAAAAGACCTGGTAGGACTCCTTCTTCAGCCACAGCACTCCTCACCGCCGGTGTCCACCAGCGGGTTCCAGGATTGCTGCCGTGACAGGCACCAACAACCTTGCGACCACAGCTCCAGTAGGCCCCCTCGGCAATGGAGGTACGGAACATGGCCCACTCAGACTCAATGTCCCCCACCTCCCCCGGAACGTGTTTGAAGCTCTCCCGGAGGTGGGAGTTGAAGCTCCGCCTCACGGGAGAGTCCGCCAGGCATTCCAAGAAGACCCTCAAGGTTCGTTTGGGTCTGCCAGGTATGACCGGCATCCTCCCCCACCATCGGAGCCAGCTCACCACCAGGTAGTGGTCAGTGGAAAGCTCCACTCCCCCCTTCACCCGAGTGTCCAAGACATGCGGCCGCAGATCAGATGACACGACAACAAAGTCGATCATCGAACTGTGGCCTAGGGTGCCAAGACAACATATGGACACCCTTATGCTTGAACATGGTGTTAGTTATGAACAATCCATGACAAGCACAGAAGTCCAATAACAAAACACCACTCCTTCCAACCACACCCCTCCAGGTCTCACTGTCATTGCCAACGCGAGCGTTGAAGTCCCCCAGCAGAACAAGGGAGTCCCCCGGAGGGGCGCTCTCCAACACCCCCTTCAAGGACTCCAAAAAGGGTGGGTAGTATGAACTGCCGTTTGGTGCATAAGCACAAGCAATAGTCAGAACCTGTCCCCCCCATCCATAGGCAAAGGGAGGCTAACCTCTCGTTCACCGGGGTGAACTCCAACGTACAGGCAACAAGATGGGGGGCAACAAGTATGCCCACCCCAGCTCAGCACCTTTCACCTAGGGCAACTCCAGAGTGGAATAGTGTCCAACCCCTCTCAAGGAGACTGGTTCCAGAGCCAGAGCCGTGCATCGAGGTGAGCCCGACTTTTTCTAGCTGGAACCTCTCTACCTCGCACACCAATTCAGGCTCCTTCCCCACCAGAGAGGAGACATTCCACATCCCAAGAGCCAGCTTCTGCAGGCGAGGATCAGACCTACAAGGTCGCCGCCTTCGGCTGCCACCCATACCACAATGCACCTGACCCCTTTGGGCCCTCCCACGGGTGGTGAGCCCGTCGGAAGGGGGACCCACATTTCCTCTTTGGGCTGTGCCCGGCTGGGCTCCATGTGTGAAAGCCTGGCCACCAGGCGCTCGCCAGCGTGCCCCACCTCCAGGCCTGGCTCCAGAGTGGGGCCCCGGTGACCCACCTCCGGGCGAGGGATCACTGTTTCCATTTGTCATTCATCATAAGGGGTCTGTGGGCTGCGCTTTGTCTGATCCCTCACCTAGGACCTGTTTGCCTTGGGTGACCCTACCAGGGGCATAAAGCCCCTGACAACATAGCTCCTAGGATCATTGGGACACTCAAATCCCTCCACCACGATAAGGTGGCAGCCAAGGGAGTGGTCGGTAAAATTATATAAAAACTATGATTTAAAAAAAATCCGCAAAAACATATTTTTAAATATTATTTTATTAAAACAATATTTTATTTAACCCTCTGATTTGCATTGGAATTGGCTGTTGAACACATACATTATTATACATAATTTGGCCTCATTCTGAATTCCTCAACCAAACCGTGGTTATTAAAAAAACATATTCACCTTGAACTGTAATATCATTGCATCATTTTATTGACTATGATTTATTCTTTTGTTCCCGTTTTTGCAGTTTGTTAGTTCTCCTTATTCTTTCATTATTACTTAGTAAGTTAGTTGAATTTCAATTCACTTATTTATATAGCCCTAATTTACCAGGCCTCACATTCAATTGAATCATACAGATTCCAAGTCAAGTACATACATTCCAATTTATAATAGTTCTCAAACAATGCAGTCAAATTCAGTTTGGTTAAAACTGGTTAAAAAGTTTCTAAAAGAAAGGAAACCCAGCAGATTACATCAAGTCAATGACTTTGGAGCATTCACTCCTCCTGGATGAGCATTAAGCTACAGTGGACAGTTGCTTGCATTGTGACACTGACTTTGCAGCAATCCCTCATACTGAGCATGCATGTAGCGACAGTGGAGTGGAAACTACCTTTCACAGAAAGAAACCATTAGCAGAACCAGGCTCAGTGTGAGCGGCCATCTGCAACAACTGACTCCAGGTTTGAGAGAACAGAGCATACACATTAAAAGAACACAGAAGCACTGATCCAGAGGTACTTTCAATGTGAAAGGGAAGTAAAATGTTAAAGGCAGTACTAGCTGCTTTATTGGGTTTATCTAGGAGAGAAAGACATCTAAGCAGATAAACTTTGAACCAGTCTAGAGTATGAAAGAGAGCACATACAGTTAGTCATAGTAAAAGCTCAGCCAATAGTTAAGTCCAGAAGAGAGACATTTTTAGAAACTAAAAGACAGTCCCAAGTGTATTATGTGTATAAGGAGAACATTAAGTTGTTGGCAGCAGTAGCTCAGCCGATGCCCCCTGCAGGAAGGTGTCACAGCTAAACAGAACACCAGGCCAGGTGTAGTTTCTAGGAAGAGAGAAAACATTAGAGAAAAATTTGATTAGCTTAGATAAAGAGTTTGGTAACTGAAGCATTTTAACTTGAAGCTGAATTGTCTTTGTTGATAAATTCTTATATTTTGACTAGTTGTTTGTGTTTTTATTGTATGTATATGCAGGGCTTGCTGTTTTGAACGCCAGTGCTCAAATTCACCCTTTTATCGACTGTTCTATAATAATGCCACATTGGGCTGGTATTTACAGGACAATCCCTGAAAGACCAAAAGGCGTTCGGCTCAAATTAAATATTCAAACTTTGGTAATGATTTTGTTAATAGTTTTTTATTACAATATATATATATACGGAAACATCCAAACCAAACCTATTGTAGCACAACAGACTCAAATGGTCTGGATTATGTATGAGGCTTGATGCAGAGATTTGGTGCAGAGATATAAATTCACCAACATTGAACTGATAGACAACAAGACAAAAAACACTTCACTGTGCCACATGAGGTCTCAGCAGCACCTAACAATGATCTTAACAGGCAGCCTTTTATATCCTACTAAGCCCTCAAATTAACAGACCTTCAAACATATATGCACTATCAGCTACTAACAACTGCAACTTTTACCAAATGACTAAAACACCCAGATATTTAATTTGACAAAAATTATAAAACTCTGGTAAATATTAAAAAAAAATCAGTTTTTGGATTTAAATCTAGAATATTATTCTCTGAAGTGCATAACTTACTTTCCCAGCTTCTCAATCAATAAATGGGCTCTTCCGGAACCTTTAAAAAGGTCTTCAGGTCCCCGTAGGATATTTTAGCCTCAAAAAACAACAGAGGAAGTGACAGAGGTAAGTGCACAACATACACAGCAATACTATTTAAAACACCAGTATTTTGCAACTCATTTTAAAGATTATTAGTTAAAGCATTACATGTTATACATTTGCATGCCAAATTTCTAAGATACACTTCTAAGACAAATATAATTGACAATTATATATAATTTCCTTAAACCTCAGAATTACTCTCCATTTTGTGTTAGTCTTTCAAATCCCAATAAATTATACTGAAGTTAGAGGCTGTAATGTCACAAAACGTCAAAAGTTCAAGGGGTGCGAACACTTTTGTAAGGCACTGTACTGTAGTGTCACATTATTTACACATAGAGTCATAAACAAAATGCCAAAAGGAGCTTGTGAAAAACAAAATATCCATTATGATTTACTAGCTTTTTGTAAGAAACAGTTTCTAAATTTAGTTGTAATTTCAGAGAGAATATTAGAAGAAATTATAAGATTATGGAGAAGAATGTAATGGGAACATCTTTTAAAATTTTATGTCCAAGGTCAAATAACCATTGGCAATGGGTGAGAGTTACAGTACATTCATCTGTGTTTTGCAGGGTAACTCGCATATAAACATTCAGTACTAAACACTTTCTCACTTACAGTACATGTATGTTTCCACACATTTTTACACTTGGCACTATTTTTATTCAAAACGTAAGACTTTGTTGAATGCTTATTTTATCCATATCCAAAAATAATGAGCAATCAAAACATATTATTGTACTCTGTACATGTTTTTTTTTTCCACACACAAAATAATTAGTTGCTACGCTATGCTGAAGGGAAAATATGATGTTGCTCCATTGGAATGTCTCCACAGTGTCTTGCCAAATCTAAGCTGGAAACACTTAGTAGGGAACCTGTGTGTACTATGAACTGCAAATAATTTGCTTAAAGGAACCCACATCTGGATGGACGACTGTGGCAGAGGTTAAATGATCCAAAACTAGGCCATCCTATCTTTGCCAGTTGCAGGCCAGTAGTAGAGACCAATGTTAAACAATAATCCTAACTACAAGAAATAAGGCTGTGAAAACCATTTGCCTTGGCTGACGACCAGACTAAAATTGTTCCTTGTTTACTATTTGTGTAAGGGCCAAAAGTCCATAGACATACAAATCACAAATCTTCAGCAAAGCATCTGCAGTCCCACAGTTATTTATTTTCAGTGTCATGGCCAGAAAGTAAAGTAAATACACAGAACAACTGTGAAAAAAGGTGAGCTTGTTTACACAGCTATCAGCTTTGTTTGAGGGCTTAGATGATAATCTAAAGATTTCCATCCTCTGAGCTACTGAACACCGATGGTTACTCAATCGCTTCATAACTTCTAACTATATCTGCTTTTTTCCTAAAACAGAAGTGAAGACTGAAGAGTGTTTAAAGGTTACAACTGGCTGGGAATGGAATTGAAAATCAGTCAAACACAGTTAGAAAAGTGATGTTTTACTTAAGCGTAGATAAGTTGTTTATGTCATTTTAGGAAGTTTTTAAGCCATAGATAGAGTCTTGAAACAGGAAATGCCCAGAGGGAGTGGTTGGGGGTACATGAAAGGGTGGAAGGATGTGAAAGAATTTTAGGCATGGCATTCATACTTCAGCATCATGAATGCTGAAGTATATGTGCAATGGCCCCAAGGATTTCACCTGTGCTCTGCAAACACTGTTAGCTTTGCTGAAAAGACATTCCTTACATTGAATAAACTTTTTAGTTCTTTGTCTAACTCATTAACTCTAAGTGACATTGCACCATTTGATGTGATTTGAAAAGTACTTTGCAAAGTAGTGTTCAGCAGCATTTTCTGAAACAAAGGGGCCAACCTTGAAGCCAGTTCCCTTTCCTGACAGAAACCACTAACTTCAACTAAATTTACTGTCCCAACTTCAAACTCATTTATTACATTTATTTGTACTTTTTATGCAACTTAGTTATTGAATGTTGTCAGATTTCATGTTTTAATTATATAGCTAAATTCCCATCATGCTAAGTTATTTCATTTGCATATTTCTTTTCTGTTTTAACATAGCAGACAAAAAAAGTAAAAAAAAAAACATTGTGACTGAAAAGAAAAACTTGTTTATTTTGGTCAATTTCAAAGTCCATTAAGCTTGATCCTCAAAATGATAATAAATATAAATAACACCAAGTGGCAATGGTCTACTTACATATAATAAACATTATTTACTTTAACTATGGTACCTTCCACTCTTAATGGTACTCCTGATAAAGGTGTAAAGCTATGGATGGATGGAACAACCCTGGCAAAAAGTGAATGTGTTATGGCAGTAAAATAATCTGACTGAAAATGTTTTAATGCATAAAAGTGTTCACAAAAACCGTGTAACTAAAACTAATTATTATAATTTTTTATTTAATTAAACAAATAAAATATACAATAGCCTATCTATTTGCCACTCTACCAAAAAAAAAAAATCTAAAGTTCACTATTAACACAGACGATAATTTGTGGAGCTTGCTGAACTCTATTAGGACGTGAACTGGGACATTGATCTTTGGTCTGATGACACTATGGTCCTGATCTTCAAAGATGCAAAATGAAGAGTCTGGCATGAAACAAAGAAAGAATATGTGGATAAACACTTCTTGTCCATTGTTCTGTTATGCTGTGGGTCTGTTTCTCTTCCAAAGATCCTAGGAACCTTTTTACTCTTTCAAATACCTGGACATCTTAAATACAAATCTGATGGACTTTAGCAGAATACTGACAATTGGCAGTCACTGGGTCTTTCAACAGGATAATTATCCAAAACACATGGCCAAATCAACAAAGAAATGCTTGCTGAATCTGGTTTGCAGGAAAAGTTCAGTTTGTATTGTTTTTAAAGTGAGGTAGAGAGGCACATATTATTTCATCAATTGGTCCCCACAAAGATAGGACTATACCAGTGGCGATTGCTCTAAGTCTGCAAATGGAAGCTCAGCTTTCCCTAAAATGTCAAAAAATAAGTGATCAAATATATACTGTTGTGTGTACATGTCATTGACTAAATATGCGCTACAAAGCGCTCAACTTTTGGTAACGATGCGGCTTTCCTCTCACTCATTTCCGCAGCTTCACAGTGCTTTAAACAGTGAGTTCAATAGCGAAGCAAAAATGCTGGGCTTTGTCCCGCCCATCGGACGCTCAGCGTCTCTGGAGGTCTATGGGGCAGCCTCGGCTCCAACGAAACGAGACGAGTCATTGGATAAATGCTGGGCTTTGTCCCGCCCATCGGATGCTCAGCGTCTCTGGGGGTCTATGGGGCAGTGGGCTGGCCTCGGCTTCTGCATGATGATTGGATGATCTGTCTGAGGCTGAATCCCTTTTTGATTGATAATGAAATGAGCGAATCAGCGAATCAGCAATCTTGAAATTGAGCTTCCCCTCCTTGAAAGACCAGCATCCGCCACTGGACTATACATATAGTAAATGGGTGTAACCAACTGACTGCGGTAGCAAACATATATAAAATTATGTTAAAAAGGAAATATTGTGTATGTATATCATGCTCTTTTTTGCATGAGTTGACAGTAGCTGACAATTTTGGTATGGTAAATTTAGTTTGAGTTTGTTAGGGCAAAGACAATCTAATTAAGGTCATAGGTCTCACAAGTTGAACTAGACTGAAACACTTTGGGCAGTTAACTTAAAGCCACTGGAATCTTACACTATAGCCCTGTTGTCACAGGGACAAGCTGGAGCGTATCCGCACAGGTATTTTGTCGTTTGGACATTCCGTCCATACCGATTCAGCATTTTGGGTGACCAAAAACGAAAATATTTTAAACAAGGTTCCAGCATTAGAAGATTTCAAAACGCCAGTTCCATGTTTCCGTATGTACATGCAAAATGCGTCTTTTCTGAAATGATGACGTCATAGCTCCTCCTCTGCCAGTAACCCGCATGCGCCTCTTTGCCGCCATGTTGCTGTCTTTATCTCATATGAGTTGTCTGCGCTTGCCTGATGTTTTTGGTGTGTTTCTGTGGCCGTGTCACAGTGCCACCAATGGGCCCTGCGTACATGCCACCACATTTTCAGTGTTGCTGCGTGCAATTGTGTGGACGCACATTTTTTCTAAATAGTTTTCAAACCAATACCATTTTTGTCTTTGTGTGGACAAGGCCTAAATCTTGTTTTGTTTCAAATTCATATTACAGTTTTTATCCTTAAACTAATTTTCTTTTCCATATGTCTTCATCCAAATGTCAAGGACCTTTGGAAGAGAACATATTTCAGGGGTGAGATAACGTTCCTCACAAACAATAACTGAGAAACACAGAGGGAACACAAAAGTAACAGTGACTATTGCTTGCACTGTTTTGTCTCTATGATTTACACCAAAGAGCTGAGCAGACAACTACACAAGGATATAATTAATGTCTGAAGTCAAAAAAAATAGATGTAATTTTGTTCATAAAGAGGCCACCATGGAGCCTCTACTCGTGTATTACTGGGAAACTATTTGCTCCGGGCGTTCTGACATGCATATTTCTTTTAACAAGGATTTCTAAGCTCAGGCTATGTTTTAATTTCTGATTGAACACAAAGGCAAAAAAAAACAATTAAGATTAGGGACAGGGCAAATAATTATCTGTTTTTATGCAACACACATGTCAAAACCTGGAGGACTTGGATTGAAGTCATAAAATTTCTGTGGATATTAAGATCCAAAATTCTTCCTAAAAACCAATGAACATGTGCCAAAAGTGTGAGAAACTGGAGGAGAAGCAATGGGAAACACAAACTTGTGATATACATGTGTAAGGTCATTCATATGCTAGACAGCTAAGTCTTTCATTGGAAGAGCAATAAAAAGACCTCTTTGTGAAAACGCACCTGATGAGGCCAGGCATTCCTCCTCTTGAGTTAGGATTTTCCTTCCCCTGCTCCCAACAAGTGAAATGCAACAAAATATTTATGGTTCATAGTTATTCAACTATAAACAAACATTTTCAAAGGAGTTTTGCTTCGTCCTCACAGTAAAGTGACCTGTAGCATCTGCAATCGTGTACTTAAGCCAGCGTTCCAGCTGTTTGTGGTCGCTGTGAGTAACAGGACTGTCTCAGGGATTCAGTCTTTGAGCTCCACTATTATTATTTTTAATGGGGGCAGATGCTGTAAAGTATTGAGTCACAGTAACAAGTCATCATTTAACAACCATTTTCCATGAGGCTGAATGAGAACTAAAGATTTTATATAGAACATTGAAATCCGTATCTTTTAGAGCTGCTAACTTTACTTGTTTTAATGTTGTTTTAAGACTGTAACAAAAGAAAATATTTAGATTTTATTGTTGAAATCCAAAAGATTACTGTGATGCTGCAAGAACATTTTAGCTGATCATGTTTAGGTATTGCTTTGTTTTCAGGCTGAAACAAGCCTATATGAGTCTATATGAGACAGTTCAGTGGGTTTTTGTCTGTGGGCCTATCTTCAACATCTTAGGGGACTTAAAGCAGGGGGCTGGACCTAAAGCTACAGACTCTTGTTGGAGTTCATTTCCCTGTAACCTCCTCCTCTCAATGAATTCCAGATGTTTAGCAGACGAAAGTGAATTTAGGTCTGGAGGGGCGCTGGTGGTTGATGGGGAGACTGTTCTTTTTGTACTGTATCATAATGCATGTATATTGCCTACATAAAAGAAGTTGGTGGCGGCTCACACGTGGCAGGTCTCCGAGGAGGCGCTGAGACATTTTGTCTCTAATGCTATAAACAAGCGATGTAACTCAGCTTAAAGCTGTGAAACCAGATGAATGGTTTGAAGTTACAATATGTGCAAATGCACATCTTAAATATCATAGAGCCAAAAAGAGTTATAAAACAAAAGCAGGTCCACACAAACAGAGATTTCCAACGCACCTCAAGTAACACTAAGCACAAAGATGATTCCAAGCCTAATGAAGTCCTGACTTGCACATTTTGGCAAATTGTCAGGCAAACAAGCAAAGAAGGTGTTTCTGATCTCGTGACTGTGTGTGGTCCACCTCACTGGAATAACCCGAGGTAATGAAGTCATGAGTGGAAGAAATGTGCTGCTCTCCATTTTTATTAAATATCAAATCCTCTTTGCCTTTGGGCCAGATGAAAAGAAGCCTTGATGCTGTGTTCCTCTTGGCTCCAAATAAAGTGGCTGCCTCCACGTACGTTTCCCAGACAAGAGGAATGAAATGAAAAATGCATGAAATGCAAATATTGTCCCTGCAGCTCCTGCAGCTGGAACCATACTGATGGGATGTTTCTACTCATGCAAACAACTCAAATGCAAGGGCTTGCTATATCCTCAGCATGCATGTTTTTGCTTGGTGCCACTTGTGGTTTGTTGTTCCTTACAAATATAAAAGGAGGTTGATCAGAGAAAACTGAATTTTACCGTGAACTTCTGACCCCTCATCAAATCCTTGGAGGCATCCCACAAACCACTCTGAGAACCACCATCCAAAATTGACTGAATTTTAAGTGCAAGTCATGGTTTCTAAAGAGCCACTGTTTTGCCCGACTCATGTGTTCAGGACTGCAGACTCATTGTTTACTTTCCCTTCTGGTAGCGCAGTGTATTGGCTACTGCTCATGACATTGGCAGCAGATGTGGTGGGGCCCAAAAAAAATAAACTGGCTGATGATGATGCCGTCGGCAGAAGCTAAATATTGACTTAGTGACCTGTAATTAGATTCGCACACATGACAGAATGGAAATAAACAGCAGCATTTGCTCGTGTCGCCTTTTGCCGACCCTCCCACCACAACACAGGAACTCTGGCTCACAGGAAAAACCAGAAGCCTGCATCTTCCAGCTCAGCTGATCTTGTAATGAGAGCTTGCCTATGATGCCTAAGGGTGGGAATGTGAACATGAGAGACATTTTAAGATGTATGCAGTAATTACTTGCTTACAGTTCTGCCTTATTCCATATCTTGAATCATACTTTCGGAAAGCTTTGCTTTGGACTTAATTTTCGATTTAAAAGTAGAATTCAAACTAAAGGCTGAGCAGATTTATTTAAGCAATACAGATGACCCCTGAAGATGAATTCAAAGTAAACGCATACTGTGCACCAGTGGCGGCTCTTGCATTAATGGTGCCCCATATGTAGATGGTGACATGGATGGCTAAATAGGTGGGTGAACTTAGTGCACATTCACACTGCTGGTCCAGTCCAGGGATCGGTCCAGGATTTTTAGACCACACCAGACAACATCATGTAGATGCAATGGATTGTTTCAGGGGCAGTATTGCTCTAGTATTGCGCTGATCAAGAAGGAAAGAAAACACAATGAAGGAAGTCCATCTCATCGTGGTTTCTATTGCTACTTTGGTGTTCAAATGTAGCTGTGAGCCTTCACCTCTTCACTACTCCATATAACCCTATGAGACGTTTTTAAACTCTTTGGATTGGCACTTTTACTATGTTTTTTGCTTGCTTTTCTTCATGCATTCACACTGCAAGCACTCCACTGTCTGGGTAAATCATGGCGAGACCAGCAGTTGTAACCGTGCCAGTGTATGGTCGTCTGGTCTATCTTAGAGTCTGGAATGGGTTCACACCGGCGTGATCTGCTCCAGAAACCGGATCCTGGCATAGTAAGAAGCGTTCCAAAGGATTGTGGTGAAAGGACTGTTGCACACAGATAGGTGGTCTATAACAGTTTTCAAATGATCCAAGGCTGTCCTAATTTAAAAAAAAAACCGTCCTAAGAATGCTCTTTTTGTGTTTTGACAAATAAAATAAAGGGTAAATTCTGTACAGTAAAGGGGCCTGACAACTACTTAATATGCAAATTAGCTAAAAAAAATATTTCTTGAGTGCTTTTGGCATACTCACAGGCTGTAGCGCCCTGGGCAGTGAGGCATATTGTCCATATTAAGAACTTCTACTGTAACGGTAGTGGTAACGGTATGATCCTGAAGTCCAGAATTGTTCGTCATGTTTTTAATGCTAGGAGCAAGACTTTCTTCTGTTTTTTTGGAATTTTTAAAAGCTGTCCTAATCACCAAAAATGTTTTCTGTTGTTGTCTGATCTATGAATCACATGTAAATCATATACAGTCTATAAAATCCTATTAAGATACACTAACATTTGTTGTTGTTATTATTCTTAGAGGGGAAATAAATCTATTGTAAGGCTCTGTTACACAGTTTCTCATTTTAACAGCAGCAAGGTGACTCATAAGGAGTTATTAGTTAGTTTCATATTAGTTTCAACTTTATTTATATAGGACCAATTCACAGCAGATATCACCTCAATGCACTTTACAAGACCAACAAAACCAATTTATCACCAAAACTAAATATTGAAATCTATCCACTCATATTGACAGATTCAAATTCAGTTAAATTAATCTAATTCAATCCTAATATTAATACATTTATATTTAGTTTATAATGCCATTCGGTAAAAATTAACCCATGTACCTGATGTACGATGCATCTTTAGGCTCCTGCTTCAGGTCTTTGTTCGATTTGTTCCTGCTTCTTATGGTCCTTCAGTATCTTAAAGGCATGACGTTTAGATACTGATTAACTGGCTATAGATAGTTTTCATGTCTGACACTGTCTGTCCGCTGATTTCATGCTCTAAGCAAATAGTTCATAATATACAACTGTCATGTCAAAGAACAAGGCAGAAAATTCGGTCAAACTATTGATCTAGATCTTTTTTTACAAAATCTGGGCTTTTTTGCACATTATAAAGAAAAGATGATTTAAAACGTTTGAACAGAGAAATATAGCAAGACATTTGAATATGCAGCAAGACCATTTTTAAAAGTGGGTCTTTGGGGTTTAGAGCCTTCTATTTCAAAACAAGAACTAATGTTTAAGAGATAACCTTTCCTCACATATGTTTGTGACATCAATGCTAATCCAAGCATCTGTTTATCAGCAGCAAGTCACAGTGCTGGCTCATCCTCTGCAGCGAGAGAAAACATTAAGCCAGCCTTCTCTGGGCCCTATAAATTATGGCCCTAAATAGAAGACCTTCATGTGGTTGGAAACTGGAGATTAAACAATGGTTGTAAATCAAGCACATCTGGGGTGAGATAAATCTGTCGCTCTATCTTTGGACTCATCTCACGCCGAGTCCCGTTCACCAGGATTTGAGGAGCTCTCAGTACAGATAGAGGGATCACTTAGGGATGGAGATTATCTCAAGCAGTTGCATTCCTCATCCATGAAAATCTCTTTTCGCAATGGATCAGCATGTACTTGGAATTAAATTGTCTTTGATTGTAATTATTTAGACACATACATTCTGTTCCAAAGGTGTTTTTGGCCCACGATAAAGGCTCTTGCTATCCGTTGACGCATGAAAACATGTACAGTTGACTAACACATTTTTTACATCTAGGTGTATATTTAACAAAAAATAGTATCTAGACATTGTATTGATTATTAATAATGAGCTCTGTGGACACTGAAAACCTGCAAAAACTACTTAAGAGATTCAATAACTGCTCAAAAACTTGCAAGAATATCATTAACATTATTTCTCTTGTTAAACACAGCAAATGTAATATTTATTACTTGCATTCCGTTACTGTTAGATTTTATCAAGTTGTATTTAGATTTTAATTCAATATATTATAGTTTGCTGTAGAAGGAATGCAATGCTTGGTTTATTCTATCTATTTTTGAGTTACATACACCATGATTATTTTGCCTGACTTATTTGCAGCAGCTGTTTGGGAGTTGATTCTGTATAACACACCAAAACCATCTGGTATTCATTTGCTCTTTCTTTGTTTTGTTTTCTATGAGTTGAACAGTTGAAATTAATGTTTAGGATCTTTTATCACTTGCCAGTTGACCAAAGTAATGAGGGGTGTGTAAGCTTTATGTTTTGTAGCTCTAGGGCCCTAAGCCACATGTTTGTGTAGCCTGTATATATATATTCACAGCATGTGTGTGCATATCTGTAGCCATATGTAAAATTAGAAAGCAAAAACCTAATGTCGAGCCAGCAGGAAATGCATTATATATCTTTTGATCAGTGTTGTATTTTTGCAGGAAAACAAAAGCAAAGTGGAAGAATGCCAGCCAAAATTGTTTTCTTATTGTTTCTCAATAAATTAGGGCATTATTATGTTGATGTGAACTGCAGAGCTTTACTATATTGTCTTTTGGCGTCATATTCTTCCAAACTACAAAACAAATTACTTCTGTTGAAAGCCTTAAAATGATTTGTGAAGCTGATCTTCCAACATGGATTATCTCACACTGAAGAGGCATGCTTCCCCTAATGTCTTTAAACTAGCTGAAAAGTACAGTAATAAAGCTAATACCTGACTACTAAGTGCTGTACTCAAATGTACTGTCCCTAAAGTAGGCATTGTGGTAGTGTTTTAATTGAGGCAAAAATATTCATTTTGTTACAAAAAGATGTTTTACAGAAGCAAAAGTTTAATAACATCCAAAAAAGAGGCTTGGATATTCAGCACAGATTAATGAATTTTAAGGCTTCCTGTCTCTGACCAACTCCTGGAGTCCAGTGAAAATAGCAGCCTAATTTCTTTAGATGATCATCGGAAAATGGGATTGTAATGGCCTCAGCCACACACTGGTAATGGTAATCCACACTTCCACATTGGTTTTCACTACATTTATTAAGCAGTCATAGCAATCAGTATTTTAGAATTTTTTAACCACATTTTTTAACTTATATGGTAGGTTAAACATCACGGATCGGTACTTTTTCAGAATGCTTCAATGAAGAAAAATGAATATATATGTATAGTTTTTTTTCTTCGGTAAGCAGTAAAAAAATCTTTTTCAATTTCTGGAATATTTTTGAGTTTATTATGTTCTAAAACTTCAAAAAAGTAGAAAAAACAGAACTGACTAGAGAGTTCCTTGGATTTTTTTCAATGAATAAAATAGCATTATCAGGCATAGCTAATGTATGGATAGATTATACATTAGAATGGTGTATAGATTATGCATCAATAGAACCCTGGATCTCATTATCACACATGGACTGTTTATTTCTCACTGTAACAGTTCTGAGACTGCTATCTCGGATAATTTCCCCGTCATTTTTGAATTTGCGGCCCCCTCTACAGCCAGTAGACCATTGGCAGCGGCCTGTCAACGTCGCACCCTCACCTCTGCTACAGCTGAAGAGTTTACTGCTACTCATCTCTTCTTTCAACAATACCTGTAGCGAGATCCTGGATTCCATTGCTCCTGCTAGACTGACCTCAGGTGAAAATGCAGAATGGCTGAACAACAGTGGAGAAAGGACAAACTGCATGCCTATCTGGTTTTATTAAGGAACAGTCTTGCTCACTACCAGAGATCGTTAAAGAGGCAAAAACAGAATGCTGTGGATCACTCTGTTCTCTTGTGTCGACTAAAACCACTATGTTGGTCTCCATGGCTCAGCTCTCAAGTTGTTTGCATCTTATCTTACTGATAGAACTTTCACAGTTATGATTAACAATTTTGGCTGCCTCCAGCTCTCCTCTGTCTTGTGAAGGGCTCCACCCTTCCCTCCCCCTTTTTCCTCTATGTGCTGAAAATCAAAGCGATTAGTATACGGCATCATCTGTCCATTGTTACGCAGATGACCCTATCTGCCCTTAAAACCAAGTAAGAGTAACCCACAACACTGCATTCCTGATTGCATTTCTGCAGTTAAACAGTGGTTAAACCATTTCTTTTATTTAAATGAACAAAAGAAGAGTACATTTTATTTACTAGTAATCCCACCACCGACGTTAGCGCTATGAATTTTAAATTCAGTAACATTGTAAAAATTCTGGGAGTGATATTTGATAAGGATTTTAAGTTTAACAAGCAAATTGGTTCAGTAGTCAAGTCAAGCTTTTATCATTCACATCTTTTTGCTAAAGTTAAGCCTTTTTTAAACCACTCAAATCTTGAGAAAGCTATACTCGGTTTAAATGCCAATGCCATCTTAAAATCTCTTTTATTAAGGAAGTCTTTTAATATTCAGTAGTTGTGGCACTTTATTCCAGCGTTCTTATTGTTTTATTGCTATTACTGTTGTTGGTTGTTTTATGTTTTTCCATTTGTGTATATAGTGTAAAGCACTTTGGTTGCCTAGTCCGCTATTTGAAAAGGCTATACAAATCAATAAAATGAAATGAACAACTTGAAAACAGTCAATGTTAATGTTTACAAATTTTTGGATAAAACACTATTGGCCTCAACAAACGATCTGTATAGTGAGGACAAGACAGTCTGACCAGCTAGGATAAGGATAACCAGAGGCAGAGACGAAAGGCTTGATCTCCATGGAGAGGAGGGTCTAAAGTCTGACCCACAGATTACACCCCCAATTTTAACCAATCATTGTTTTGTTTTCTCACGTCATCCTTTGTGGAAAACATTTATACACTTATTGATCAGGGCTCTTCCTCTAAGATATTGTGTGTGCCTTGGTGTCTACAGTGAGTTAGACAGAGGAGGAGTACTGGTGCAACCAAACCTCGAGTCTTTAATAAATACTCAATGTAGAACAATAGTTTTGTGATCTGTTATGTTGATATTTCTACGACCTGAATGCACCATACATAGCTGTTCAGAGATTCCTCCAACTTGAATCTTATACAATGTATGGAGTGTTAGCTGAATTCATGCTTCAGGTAGGCATTTCGACATCAGCAATTTTTTTTCTAGTACCAATGAAGCTTACATTTAGCTTCAAGTTGTCTCAGGTTACTAATTTAATTAAGTGAAGAGCAAGTCATGTACTTTATTGCTGAAGGTTTTGGTTAAGCCCAACTTTTTTCCTCACTTAAAACCATAATCATCCGCAATTACAGAGTTTAGTGATAGCTGGGAGTCATATCTGTTTTGTTTTGGTGTCACTTTTTAAAGTTGCGCTACAGAACGTTGCATTACGCACTTAGTGCCGCACATAAACATTCTGCATGTGTTCAGGTGTAAAACAACGCTGTATTCATTTGGTACACTTCTGTACCAAACTGACAGAACGCTACCAGATATTTTAGGTACGAATTCTTGTCCCGTTATAACCCTACTATCCGGTGGCAAAACTTGTCATTTCTCCTATATCTGGCTCCGGGGGCATAAACACCCTGGACAGGTAAATTGTTTATCACAGGACTAACAGAGAGACAGTCCACTGGAGATAACCAGCGCTCAGAGCTCCAACAATCAAAAGACAATTATGGGCGCACGGTTATGAAGGAAATCAAGTATACCAGAAACCAACTCACTGAGGCCTGTTGTGTTAGTAAATCTTGCTCTAAAACTCCCATTGTCCAGCGTTGCTCGTGTGGTTGAGAGATCTGCTGATTAGGATTGTGAAGCATTCACAAGCATCTTACAGCCATATTAAATTAAAGGAGTGAAATTAGGGCATGTGTTTGCATAGATAGTTGGATAGATTACATGATTTGTGTAGTTAAACTTTTTGCATGCAGTATGATCCTTCACCAAAACAGAATAAAGCAGATGGGGAATCAACTATTAACTGGATGACACCTAGTTCATACTGGCTGTTTCTGTGGCGCTTCCCAAACAGAAGGCGCAGCAAGGTAGGGTCGGAAAAAGGAATAAATATTGCAAAATGTTTGATACATTCTTTAAATGGCTAAATTATGAGGCTACACTTTAGAGAGGAATTAGGAATGAACTTCTTCTATAGACTCTTCATTGCCTACCAGTCATTGAACATGGGTGGATTTTATCTGTAGCACTATCTACTGTTCAAAATATGAACTGCAGTGAATGCTGTGAGCCTCAAGCAAGAGTATAAAAGCCAACGTAACATTCTTCATTATGTAGTGGCATGGCTCAGACTTGGCTCTCACGTTGTAAAAAAGCAAACCAGTTCATTAACAACTGGCTGCTGCACCCACCATGGTTAAGCACTGGAACTACTTTGCTGGCAAAGACCTAACCGTGGATCAAGGTTCAATTTTCATGTAAACATAGAAGATCAAGTTAGTATACAGTAGGTGCACAGAAAGTGCTGGTTCCTGGTATACCAGACATACAAGACGAACAACTATATGCGCACACTCACACAAAACTACGAATGGAAGGAAGCCTTCAACAATGCAGTAGGAAGCTGGGAATGAGGAGAAAACTTGTGTGTGCCATTGCACAATCCATGAAAGTAGTGTTCTACAGTCTCTTTTTCCTATGCCCTTGGTATTTTCTCTATATTGTTGGGATCTAAATGCAATTTCCAAATGTTACCTTTTATTTCAGCTGGAAGCTGTAATTGTTGGATGCCTGGATAAAAAATCAGCTTAGACTAATTTTGTCCTCAGACATCTGGGCCATTCCCGATTTGGCCCATTAACCCTTCTTTGGTCCCTGCATATTTTTGGCCTCACTACACAGAGGAGATAGCAGCTCTGATGACGCAGAAAGTAATCACAGGAACCTGAATGAGCCTCCACAACTGTTGAGCGGGCTGATAAACTGGACAAAAAGCAGACTGAAGTTAAGGAGGAGATTTTATTCCATGCCATGCTAATTGCTGATTGGTGGACAAACTGAAGCATCACTGACTAATCTAGATGAGAGCAAATTGATTATCCTTTGGCTATAGTTGTTTCAAAGAGGCCCTGTTTCCTTTAAAGCAAATGATTCCATCATGCGAAAAACAACTGGAATGAAAGGCATCTGTTTTTTGTGATGTGATTTGAGTGTTGTGTTTATGCACCTGCTATTCACTGGTTGATTATAGGAGCAAACACATATTTGAAATGCATGGATAGGGTGCAGATTTATTATTGGAATGTGTATTATAAGATACTAGATCTCTACTCTAGACCAGAACCTGGAAGAAAAGACCTTCAATTCATGTGGGAAGTATAGGGTTAGATAAAGAGGAATATGAACCAGTTAATCTAAAAAGCGAGTTTTTCGAAATTATTAGAAGAACAATGTGTCTTAATCTGAGGTATAAATTCAATTCAGTTTTATTTATATAGCTCCAATTCACAACACATGTTGTCTCAAGGCACTTCACAAAAGTCAGGTACATACATTACAATAAATCCTAACCATTGAACAGTGCAGTCAGATTCAGTTATTTATTTAAATTGGATAAAAAGTTTTTCTGTCTAAGGAAACCCAGCAGATTGCATCCAGTCAGTGACTTGCAGCATTCACTCCTCCGGATGAGCATGTAGAGACAGTGGACAGTCACTGGCGTTGACTTTGCAGCAATCCCTCATACTGAGCATTCATGTAGCGACAGTGGAGAGGAAAAACTCCCTTTTAACAGGAAGAAACCTCCAGCAGAACCAGGCTCAGTGTGAGCGGCCATCTGCCACGACCGACTGGGGGTTAGAGAGAACAGAGCAGAGACACAAAGAGAACAAAGAAGCACTGATCCAGGAGTACTTTCTATGGGAAGGAAAAGGAAATGAATATTTTGCTCCTAAAGTCTATAACTGAATGCAGTCAAACTTCTGTTAACTCAAACTAAGTCAAACATTTACTTTTTTTTGTAATTACAAAACACAGAAGATAATTTGGAGTTATGACTATACTCTTATGCCTGACATTTTGAGTTATTCATTGCATGTTTATATTTACTTTCTATGGATCTGCACATGTGCACTACACTGGTTGGCCAAAACAAGGACAGTACTATAATATGTGTTGGAAGAAAATTGAAATAAATGTCGACAGCATTGCTTTTCAAAACTATTTTATGAATTGACTATTCTACGTTGCCGCATACATACTCAATCCCGAGTACATATGTGCTTGGCACATTCTGTCAAGTTGACAAAGGTTTTGTGTTTAGACATTTTATTACTGTCCACCGCCCACATCATATATACAACAGACTCTGAAAGCGGAAATGTTATATGTTATTGAATGTTATAAGTATTATCACTATCAATACATGCTGTTAGCCTCATAGCATAATTCCCTAAGTTATATTTGCCAACATACAAATTAGCCAATTTATCTAGATAACCATTCATCAACACACGTTTCATACTTCAAACTAACAGGAGGCAGCTATGAACGTGAAATCAACGCATACTGATGTTACATAATTGGCACTTCTAATATTGCACGGTACTTGCCCATAAAGTTAAAAGGAAAATCAAACAGGTTTATGAAAATAAACAAATGCTAATATTCCTCTTGTATAAACAAAACAGCACATGCAGCCATGATATTACAACTCTTCCAGTTTTGCTAGTCTTCGATGTCTCTGTGCCAAATAGCTCTCAACCAACCTAATTTTAAACGTCTAATTGCTAATAAACCTTTGTGTGAATTATGCACACAGGAATGTTTTGGTATGTAAGCTTGTTACATTCAAGATTTTCTAAGAGTGTCACACTCTACATGTACAGTTTCACACACAGCACTCCAGCTTATTTGCCAACCAGACGGGAAGCAGGGGTTGTACCTTGCACTCGTGACATCATTCTTCAATAGGTTTTGACCTATTTTTGTTATTTTCACCAATTATTGAATATTTACAAAAACGCTTGTTTTGCATTTTTTGACACCTCATGAAGTAAATTAATTGATGTTTCATAGAAAACATTGGTCTTTTATTATTTTATAATTTTGTCAAAAACTAAAACCTTAATTGATACATTTCAACAAAGACCTCTTATGTTTTACCTGCTGCCCCATGTGTTAAAACCTTTCTGGGATTAGTTTTTAATAAATATTACATATTCATGTACCAGCATTGCAATTCCCCAGGCTAGACAACAATCAAACTGCTTACTTGATGTATCAAGCAACATGTGGTATAGCTAAGAAAGCTTAAGCATATCCTGATTTTTCTACTAGCAAGTCATCAGCGTGTGAACAAAGGAAACTGCAAGAAAGAAAAATTAAGCAGGAGAAATCATAAATCTCCATCATCTCGTGATGTTTTCTCAGAGGTACCCCTTTAAAAAGAAACTGTTAAGTGCTCCCAGCTGTTGTACATATGGGCAGTGAGTGTGGCTGTCTTCTTACTTCTGAAGTCCTCTAATGATGACAATGTCTTTGGATTGTCATAAAAGTTGATGCAGACAAGCTTGGACTCAAGATGGCAAATCTGATTGGGTTTGGTACATTTCAAATTTTTACTTAGAAGCTATTGTTAATGAATTTGGTGACTTAGCTGAAACGCTAGCCAAGTTCCATCCATCCATTCATCCATCCATCCATTTTTAAGTACTATTTTTAGTCCTTACCATGATCCATGCCGTTTACACATTCCTTCTCACACATTTTAACCATGGATGAAAGTTTTAGTTTTTTTTTCTTATTTATTATTTTTCCAAGTCTTCATTGTTTTTGCTTATGATCTATGCTTGTTTTTTTTTCTGAACAAAGTCCATTCTGTATAAATGTTACACAGAACCCCTCATTTACATTTAAAATTCTGGACAATTGCATGTATAAGAAACAGTTGGGAAACTTACAATGACGCCTCACTCACCTTGTGCAAGTTGGAAAACTCCTACTAGCAATAATAGATGGATTAATATATTTTTCAGCATTTTACACATTCAAATATTAAGGAAACACATTCACTAATATATGCACAGTTCTGTGTGTGACTGTTATTAGACAGAGAATAAGTGCAAAATAGCATTTATTTCTTAAACATTCACTTTCATTTATACAAAAGGCAGCCATATTGGATTTTGAACCCTAGTTACACAGGGACCTCCAAAAATTCTGAGTTTATAAGACATTTCATAAATTTTCTGAGTTTAAACTTGGAAATGTCAGTGTCTGAGTACTAAAAGACTTTCTCATTAGCAAATGTCAACATAAATTGTGAGTCTATGCTGACTGCCACTGTTTCAGTGTACAGCCTTGTGCAACAAAAATAACTGCACAGCCCCGGAAGGTCAAGGGTGTGTTTTGTCACTTCAGCAGATCATCTTCATGCTCTTTTTTGTTAGGTTGCATCAAAAAACACAGGAAGCACTCACCAAACAGGAAAAGCAACATGGTAGAGGCAATTCGCAAATTCATTACTACAACGCCACATAACCAATCTAGGACTATTCAGACCAAAATGTCACATTAATTTCAAAAACAGCCTAAAAGTAATTCTTGTAAGTTCAAATTTTCAAGTTAGAGGTTGGATATGAGCAACATACCTCTTCGAGAAATGTGCGTCCTCTAGATTCTTCTTCTGCTACCAGATAAGTAGAGGATAATTCTCTTTACTGACCTCTACTGTCCAAATGGAAATGCAGTTTGTGTTACTTGTGTAGAAGCAGGAGAAAAGTCAACTCATATTTATGCTAGAACGTATTCTTAAAGGAATCTTTGCTAAAGCACAATCATAGCTTAACTATTAACTATCAGTTCTTTGAATCATAATTGCATTTAGCTGACATCATTGCTCCCTCTAAATATGTCATTAGATCTACCAGCTCCACCCTTTACTCTTGTTAATACTGCTGACAGATTACATTGAAAAAACACTGGAAACGGTGTGCAGGATTCAAAATTAAATCCAACTGTTCCTTTGCCTTCAGATGCAACGCAATAAGTCCTGAAGCCAGCACATTAATGAAAGGCATTGTCCTCAAAAGACTTTTGAGCTAAATGTGAAGCAGAGCTCAAATTTCCCAGCAAAGACAAAACTTTTAGGACACACTGACAGAAATGTCTCGGAGAGGAGAAACCCAATCCTGCACATGTCATTGTAATTTGGGAATATTGTATGATTTAAAGAGTGGAGAGAAGAAGACTGTGGAAACACAGAGCTTAGACGTGGGGCATACAAACGACGTTTGTTCTATGACAATGAAATCCTTGATGGCATTTTTTTTTTCATTGCCCCAGATAAAACTAAAGATTAACCACAGTTTCCTGTCCCTGGGATGCTGATGTGATTTTTATCTCTGACAACTCTTTCCAAATACAAACATGGCTGATTTATATTTATCTCTTTGCTAGATATTGTAGTGAGCTTACTTGGCCTGCAGATGTTTGGTTTATTGTGACTCCATACAACAATAAAAAGCATAGTTTGTGACAACTGGTGGCTGCAAATAAAAAAGTTATCTTTTTTGGTGGGACCTATGAGACTCATCACAATGGGTTAGTTCCTCTCAAAGCACATTGTCGTACAGTAAGGTTTCATGCTATCCTCTTTGTGTCTTATTTTTATGTTTTACTAAATGTGTTTGAGCCATGTATCGATATTACCTTTACTGCACAAGTTAGAAGAAAGGAACCACACTATTTACTAATTCTCCGCATGAAAAATCAAACTAAAATCTAACAGCAACTATCTACAAATATGCAAAATATAAGAAAGGAACACAATTTTTGAAACTGAAGCATTCTGGTTGCTATTTTCTGTCCAAATAGCATTTGAACAAAACAAATAAAAGATGAGGACAAGTCATTTTGCCAGTTTTGAAATTATCTGATGTGATTTAAACCAGATTTACAGTTTTGAATGATCTTTTGATGGCTGTAGTCACACAATGACTGGCAAACAGAACAGAATGTCTTGAAACATATTTATAATCCTGTTTTTCTTTTAGGCCCTTCCAGAAGCCCCACAACAAAGGCACAAAGCAGAACTAGAGTAGAGTGATGAGTTTCCAAATTGGCACTATGCTAATATTAAGAATATGACACAAGGGATATCTAAAATGCTGGAGTTATCTCTATACAGGCATTTGCAGACCCTTGAAAAAAAGAATTCTGTAGTAAATACAAAATACTTTCAGTGTTTTCATATAGAAGTAAAACAGTAGAGTTACAATTGCTGTCAGACTCAAAGGATTCGAGAGTTTTTCAGGATTGCATCTCAACCATTGACTGATTTGTCTTATTAGTTGTCTTATGTACACATAGGGAGAGATTTAGAAGCATTTATTTAAAAAGTTGGTGGAGAACAAAACAGAGCTACAAAAAAGTTTAATCCCACCACAATTCTTCAGTTAATATAGCCCCCAGTTCATTCAGAACTGGGGGGCTATATTGAGCAATATATATATATATATATATATATATATATATATATATACCTTTGCAGAGGTGCATTGAGAAACAGCTAAAGGTTAAGATTTCAGTCATCACAGCAAAGTTGCAGCTACTTTAAGGAATCTAAAATATAAAACAGATTTAAAGTTCTTTTAAATTTTTTGGTTTGCTACATAATTGCATATTTGTTCATTGACTGATTTGATGCCTTCAGTGAGATAATCGTTAGTTGCAGACCTTGTATAAAGGTGATTAGACCTGGAGCTAAAGTTTATTATGTGTGGCTTACACATCTGTGAAGACACAATCAGATCAAGCCAATGCTCCAAATGATGTTTGTTAATTTAAAACATTAATTGTTTCTTCTATTATCAACGGAAAGGCAAACTATATTGTCCACTTAACAAATGTTCCTTGATTTTTACTCTTTTCCAGGAAAGGGGTTGTGTTTGTTATTGAAATCACTGACCATCCAGCATTACTATGAAGGTGGGAAACAGAATGCCTTCACTGCTGGGGAAAGATGGTTGGAATGAGGGGATGGGGGAGAGGGGTGTCAGTGTGTGTGAGAGAGTGATTGAATGATAGAGAGTGATAGATAGCTGGAAAGGTAGAGGATGCAGCTGCAGCCCGGCTCTGTGATTGCAGAGGCCCAGAAGCAGATGAGGGCTGAACTGCAACACAATAACTGATATACAGGGGTTGTGGACAATGAAACTGAAACACCTGTCATTTTAGTGTGGGAGGTTTCATGGCTAAATTGGACCAGCCTGGTAGCCAGTCTTCATTGATTGCACATTGCACCAGTAAGAGCAGAGTGTGAAGGTTCAATTAGCAGGGTAAGAGCACAGTTTTTGCTCAAAATATTGAAATGCACACAAAATTATGGGTGACATACCAGAGTTCAAAAGAGGACAAATTGTTGGTGCACGTCTTGCTGGCGCATCTGTGACCAAGACAGCAAGTCTTTGTGATGTATCAATAGCCACGGTATCCAGGGTACTGTCAGCATACCACCAAGAAGGACGAACCACATCCAACAGGATTAACTGTGGACGCAAGAGGAAGCTGTCTGAAAGGGATGTTCGGGTGCTAACCCGGATTGTATCCAAAAAACATAAAACCACGGCTGCCCAAATCACGGCAGAATTAAATGTGCACCTCAACTCTCCTGTTTCCACCAGAACTGTCCGTCGGGAGCTCCACAGGGTCAATATACACGGCCGGGCTGCTATAGCCAAACCTTAGGTCACTCATGCCAATGCCAAACGTCGGTTTCAATGGTGCAAGGAGCGCAAATCTTGGGCTGTGGACAATGTGAAACATGTATTGTTCTCTGATGAGTCCACCTTTACTGTTTTCCCCACATCAGGGAGAGTTACGGTGGGGAGAAGCCCCAAAGAAGCGTACCACCCAGACTGTTGCATGCCCCGAGTGAAGCATGGGGGTGGATCAGTGATGGTTTGGGCTGCCATATCATGGCATTCCCTTGGCCCAATACTTGTGCTAGATGGGCGCGTCACTGCCAAGGACTACCGAACCATTCTTGAGGACCATGTGCATCCAATGGTTCAAACATTGTATCCTGAAGGCGGTGCCGTGTATCAGGATGACAATACACCAATACACACAGCAAGACTGGTGAAAGATTGGTTTGATGAACATGAAAGGGAAGTTGAACATCTCCCATGGCCTGCACAGTCACCAGATCTAAATATTATTGAGCCACTTTGGGTGTTTTTGGAGGAGTGAGTCAGGAAACGTTTTCCTCCACCAGTATCACGTAGTGACGTAGTTCCAGTTTTCATTGTCCAACCCCTGTATATATATACAGTATATATATATATATATATATATATATATATATATATATATATATATATATATATATATATATATAGTATATAGGTATATAGGTATATAGGTATATATAGATATATACATAAATATATATATATTTAAATATATGTATATATATATGCACGGTATATATTTGCACACACATAAGCGGAGACATACTTTATGTAAATTGTATCAAACCCATAGCCATAAAATTTGCTATTGTGAGAAGAATTCATAATTTCTTAGCCTGAGTCGTTTCTGTGTTCATTTGTATACTGTATGTTGTGTGTGTACATCTGAATGTTCCTGTATGAATGTCTGAACAGAAATGGAAGCTCAGGTAATTTGAAGTCATTGCATGACCGAATTATTCTAACCCCCCAATAGAGGTGCTTATCAATGCACATAAAAGTACAGCATATCGGCACAAATACAGTACATCACAAATTCCTCTTTCTTTTACCTCTCTACCTCTTCATTCCTCCAGCAACTCATCCGTCATTCTCTTATCTTCACTCATTGGTTGTCTCTGACAAGCCTGTGGTTCTCTGGGATCCGCCCGTGTGAACACGTTCTCCCACCTGCAGGCTGTCAAACCCCTTCAATTTGTCACTTACCAAGTCGATGTGTTCTGTGGCTTGCACGGTACCAGCAGAAGCGCTTCAGAAGGGAAACCTCAAGCAAACGAGGCCAGAGATGAAGGAGATGTGGTCGATGGTTTGCATTGCTTTGTAGGTGTGCTGAAAGTACAAAACCACCAGACTGCCTCCGAGAGAAACCAATACAGCCTTCATCTGTTTACACTGCAAACTTGCAGTTTGTTTATTTTTTTTTAAGATGGACATATTGGTTTCTAAGGAAATTTGGTTAGGGTGTTATTTATATCGCTGTCAGTTTAGGTAAACTGTATACTTGAAGATCACAAGTAAGCTCTTCACATCCAGAATTTGGCATCTGTGTGGTCAGAGCCACAAACCCACCATTCATTTCCAGACATGCCTGGAGGGGATAATGAAGCTCAAAAAGAAGATATTTCTTGAATCACATCAGGATTTCGCAAGTTATCCGTAAGTAGTCTGAAAAAAGTATTAACCGTGTTCTAGTGAAATATTGATAAAACATCTTCTGAGTGTGAGGGTTGAAGATTCATTGGTCACATGGTGCTCTTGGTTGTGGGGACTTGCAGCAGCCTGTCAGAGTGGAGAGAAGTAACATATAGCAGGCTACAGTGGCTGATATTGTAAATATTTAGGATATTTACAACAATTTAGTAATAATGTAAAACGTAATCAGTATCATTGCATTGTAGAATGGAATAAAATGTACATTTAATTTTACACTTCACAAGTGTTTGAAGCTACTTTTTGCCCATGTAAATGTTTAATCTCAGAGCAAAACAGGATAACCGGAAACAAATACAATATTTAAATGTAAATACCCTAATTCATCTTCTATACCGCTTATTCCATAGTGGGTCACGGGGGAGCTGGTACCTATCTCCAGCAGTCTACAGCCAAGAGGCAGGGTACACCTTGGACAGGTCGCCAGTCCATCGCAGGGCAACACAGAGACATACAGGACAAACAACCTTGCACACACCCAAGGGCAATTGAGAGAGACCAACTAAGCTAACAGTCATGTTTTTGGACTGTGGGAGGAAGCCGAAGTACCCGGTGAGAACCCACGCATGCACGGGGAGAGCACGCAAACTCCATGCAGAAAGACCCTCAGCCGTGAGTCGAACCCAGGACCTTCTTGCTGCAAGGCACTGTGTTATCTATTACACAGTAAATATACCTAATTGTATAAAGATTTATGTTTTGAAAATTAGGTATGTCTTAAAGACAGAAAGTAATTTAGTTTTTTGTTGTTTTAAAATGTGCATAATCTGTAAATAATACTTGTTAATAATACTACAACAGTACAACTTCTACCACACCATCAAAATGTATTTATTTCAGTAATTCTATTTAAAAAGCAAAACACATATAGATTCATTACAGAGTATTATATTTCAAGCATTTTATTTCAATTCTGATGATTATTGAAAATTGTATTTCACAGGAAGTAGAATAATAAATGAGACCAAAAAAAACATTATGTCATGTCCTACAAAGCCATGGAGAAGACTGCTGACTCGACAGCTGTCCAGTAGAAAGTCTGAAACATCCTCAACAAGGAGCGCATACCACAAAAATCATCTGTAAAGAAGTTGGCTTTTCACAGAATGCTGTGTATGAGTGTAATAATGGAAAGTTTAGTGGAAGGAAAGAGTGTGGTGGAAAAGGTGCACAAGTAACAGAGATGACTGCAAGAGGACAGTGCAGAAAAGCCCATTCTAGAGTTTGGGGGAGATTCAAAAGGGGTGGACTTGGCTGGAATCAGTGATTCAAGAGCCACCACACACAGAGGGAATATGAGATAAGGAGAAAAATAACTGGGTGAGTAATCAGTGGTCCAAAGTCATCTTCTTAGTTCAAAGCAATTATTATTATGTTATATGTATTTCACTCGGAAATCAAGGTCCCAGAGTCTGGAGGAAGAGCGGCACAAAAGTTTGTCAAGGTCTACTGTGAGGTTTCCACAGTCAGTGAGGATTTTAGGAGCCATGTCACCAGTTCAAAGTAAGAACCGTTAACTACCCGGAAATTTTAGAGCACCTTATGCTTCCCTCTCCTGTCAAGCTTTATGCAGCTACTAAGTTCATTTTCCAGCAGGAGTTGACACCTGCCCACAGTGCCAAAAGTACCACTACCTGCTTTATTGACCATGGCATCACAGTCCTTGATTAGACATAAACCATACCTGACCTAAACCCCATAGAGAATCTATGAAGGTTGATCAACTCCATCCTACGCCACACTCATGCAGCAATTCATGGAAAAGGTAAGTGGATATCCTTGAAAGTAATTATCAGTCAGTCATTTGCTATACCGCTTCTTCCATAGTGGGTCACAGGGAAGGGATCTCCAGCAGTCTATGGGCAGGGAGTCGAACCCAGGACCTTCTTACTGCAAGGCTACCAACTGCGCCACCAATAAAAGTATTATTCAATATTCAAATTTCTGAGAAACTGAATTCAGTGTTTTTCTGGCAAATTAATGACAAGGATCCCAAACATGTTGAAATTGATAAACCATTGTAACATCAAGCTTCTGGAATGGTCTTCCCAAAGTGCTAACTCTTTCCAATCCATTTTTAAGTTTCAAAACCAAAAGACCTTAGTTCCAATGATTAATGTATGCAAGGTTTGGACCAAAACGGTATATGGTAATGGTTCTTGTATTGTACTCAAATAAAACTGAGCAATTATAATCAAGTTCCACCTAGGAATGAGTCCCAAAGACAGATTAATGCATAAACAGTCTGGGGATCAAATATGTGACGATTACAGATCTATATCTGCAACAGTCAGGCGTGTCTGCCAGCTTTTAAAATGGAACATTGGGTCTTATTATTTTGATGGATTGAGGCACTTACATTTTTCAGAAGCTTTTTGATAATGAGGCATCTAAAGCGTCAGTGGTTTTTGCGAGCGGATGAAGGACTAAAAGCCGAAAGGAAAAGATTCTCAGGAGGTATTATTTAAACAATGACATAAAGTTGCCTTTGTTAACTCGTATGTGCACATGAGCAGATGTGCAAGGCCGACCCCGCACAACAAGCACACACAATCGCCTACACATTTCTCCCATTACACTTCTATTGCTTCCATGGATCATGTTCACCAGATGCATTCGGAGACAGAAAGTACACAGGTCCTTATTTTAGTCCGATGAGGTGGTGAACGATTAAGAGAGAGCAGCAAATCGGGAAAGGGAGACGAAGGAGTGGATAGAGATGTGTGCATGGCTGATGATTCATGCCTGGAAGGTGAAGGAGTGGAGTCGGGAGGTCAAGGGAACTGCTAGCAGGAGTGGGGGAGTAAGGGGGAGTGTAAGTGAGTGTCTTTTTTTCCCAGCTGAAGAAAACACATGCTGGCGTCATGGTGATATCTGTTTTAACCATGAGACCGGCCTGAACAGGTTCCCTCACTTTCTGTCTTCATAGAGTGCTTGCCTTCTGCTCTTCAGAAGACTTAGAAGAGTGGTTTTAGTTTGTTCAACAACAAAAATCGGGTTTCCAACAACAAACTGACAACTGACTTGAAAGAAAATCTATATATAAACCCCATGTATCCCATGTGCAGATCTTTTTTGTAACTTCCATTAAGGGTTTTGAAAAGGCATAAGGTCAAACCAGAACACCAAAAAAGCCCGAGAGCCGCCTAAAAGATATCTGGAGAATGCTGAACATGGCCGACAAATGAAGGCACAGCTGCGCTTGTCCCAGAGCTCCCCACTCTCTCAGGAACAGGAAGTTACGAGGCCGCTCACACACGACTCTGTTTGCTTAGTCTCTGACACGGAAAGACAACCAACACATGAGATGAGAAGAGGGGGGGAAAGGACGCAGAGAGAGAGGGAAAAAGAGTTGGAAAGTAAAAGACTAATGTTTCATTTTAGCTTTCTGTAAAACAGATTCCTTACAGAATGGAAAACAGGGAATATATTGGTAAACGAATGTTCACACACCATGCAGGTCGTATGGCACAATATAAGCCTGAACCGCTAGCACAAGAGGAAAGCAGACTAAACTACTACGCATGGAATGACAGTCTCATAGTACAATTACCTAAAGTAAAAACAACACTGTGTCTTAGCATCACGGTGCTTACACCCCAAATTTAAAACAAAACAATTTAATATGATCTAATTGCTTGTAGAAATAGTAATTACTTGCAGAAAGGAAAAAAAAAACTAATAAATAAGAATCAAATGCTAAATCTAGTACTAGGTTTGAAGGGCTTATCGTCAGATTATTACATCTTTTTGGCATTCTAAGGTGTAACACTGGTTAAACTAATATTAAGCTAATATTATTAAGCTAATATAAACTAGGTTTAGTTTTACCAATTAGTATTTTCTTAGGGCACAGAAATGTTGCTATTAGCAACATTTCCTTAATTTTAAAATATTGTTTTAAAACAACTTTAAATTTAAAACAATACCTAAATGAAAGTGATTGGTGTTGTTTCTTTAGTTTCCACCCCATGTCTGTTTTTTTGTTGGTTTTTTTGCAAGCAAAAACATTCCTAAACACCTTAATTTCTCGCCTCTGTATACAGGGGTAAAATGTTGAAGTCTCCTTTCAGCCTCCTGAGCAGCAGTATGCAGGTGGTGGGAAGGGAATGTTGTGTTTAGGTTGTGATTTTTAATTTGGCCCACATCAAATTCAAAATACTTGAGGTCACAGTTCTCCAAGGGGACATAATAAGGGGGATGTTCGTTAAGCAGAGGGGGAGGTTGGGGGGTCCGGATACAATGCAGTAAAATCTTATTTTCTCATTTTAATTGGGTAGGGACAACAGAAGGAGGGGCTCACCCAGGGCACCAATAACACAAGAACCACCACTGGCTGTGTTGCTCTATGTTTCACACAGTTGGAGTTTACTCTGATCGTTCCAGGATTTTCTCTGATATTTCATTTAAAAGGACTTTAACCATATAAATTATATAAAAATTATAACTATATAATTATATAGTTAACTATATAATTAAATTATAACTATATAAAATTATGAGAAAATTTTTGCGTTTTTAAAACCTTGGTCCATCTTATTACCCATAACTGATCCATGATGGCAATATTGTCATTAAGTCTTCTGTCATTCTGCATAAAGTCAACTTACAACAAAGAAAAAGATGAGTTTTTTAAACATAATTTTAAAATTGAGTTTTTGTTTGTCTTTTCCAGACACGACAGTAAGTTTATTCAATTCCAGAGGTCTTATAAGAAAGGTTTTGACCCAATTTATCTTTTTACACAAATTTCCACAATCTTCATGAAGTACTGTTACATTTTCTAAACAGTCATATAAAATACTAAAGACCTAAAACAAATATTGTTTCATGAGATGTCTGACATCTTTGTTAGGATATCATATTCACATCATATAATTTCATCTCTGAGGTGTCGTCACTTAAACAGTGTGACTGATTCTATGTGTGTTCAGAAGTCGGATTTTTTTAGAGTTGCAAGTCGGAAATAAAGCAAGAATGTCCCCTGAAGGTGAAATTCCAACTGGGAAAGTCGGCACTCTCCTGGTGCATTCAATTGGAAGTTAGAGCACTCTGCAGGGAAACAGAGGGGTAAACAAGAGCCATCTATTTCTAGCCTTATACCTGCCATTTCATTTTATTTCCTGCAAAATGCCATGCTCAATTTTTCTGAAAAAAACTGTAAAACTCAATCCACAGCTTACTCCGTTTTACTAAAATACACTTTTATTTGAAGAAATAAGTTACTTGATTTTGTCCCATGTGCTTATTGCACTAAAAACATCGTAAGATGCTACGTCAGTATAATGAAAAAGCAATTGTAGCAAGGAATGATGGTAAAGGTAACGAAGAGAAATTGTTTTTTCTTCGAATAGCAAATCATGCAGCATAAGTATAAAGTGATATATACTTAAATTCTTCTGGCTAACACACAAAACTTCAACCAAATGGTGTCAGTCATATTTCCTGGTTGGTGGTCCACTAATCAATCTAAAAACAAACCGACCAACCCTTCCCCCAACTCTCTCTCAAACACACACACAGGCACAAATACACGCTTACAACAGCTGGCCAAGCTAATCTTGTGTAAGTGATGGCAACAAGCTCATTTGAAGACAGGGATGGTCTTTGATGTTGTGTCACTTGGTCAGCAAGGCAACACTTTAGCTAGCTCAGAGATATTTATGAGCTCTCAACTCACCTCTTCTACCCTATACAGAATGTGACAATTGTGAGAGGTGAGGAAGGCTCAAATTAATGCCAAGGATAACACATTTTTTAATCAAAATGAAAATGTTGTGTTTAACTATAGCATTAATAGAAAAGCGTCAGATCTGAATCAACTAGTGAACTGGTGCCCCCTGCTGGTAAACTCAGCTCTCTGAGGTTATAATTTGTTGGAAGAATGTGTGGCAGTGATACAAATTATGAAATTTAGATATGGGTTGCTTTCTTGCTTTGGTGCTTAAATAATATGAAACTTTATGTGGAACTTTAATGATTTTTCTTATGGTAGGTCAGGTGCACAAATTTAATATTTTTGTGGATTTTAATCCACACAGGGTTCAAAAGTATACATACTCAGATCAATGGTCAAATGTCCCTCAGCAAGTTGTATTTATTCCATGTGCTTTTTGTAGCCATTAACAGTCTTCTGACATTATTCTGGCTGCATATCTGTCTGCTCCTCCTAGCAAAATTAGAGGGTTTTTTTTTTTGTCTGTTTTCTGGCACAGACCGGGTTTATTAGCATGGTCCTCAAATTTTGAACAGGCTTTAGGTCTGGTCTTTGGGTAGGCAGTTCAGGACCTTAATGTCAGCCAGCTTTATAACAGCACACAAACCATTTTTGGTATCATTGTCCCCTTGTAACAACCCAGTGTGTTGAACTCATATCTGACCCAAGCTGAAAATAAAATGGTTAGGATGACCAGGAACAACACAAGACTCAAGCATGCTATGAACTGGAACAGGACCACTGTTTCCCAGTGTCATGGACTGAGAGAGTACTAGCAGAGAAAGAAACTGCTGCTGCATTTGAAATCCACACCTTCACGCTTGACTGTAACTGAGGTTGCTCTGGAGGACGGTTAAAGTGAATCCAAAGAACTAAAGTAAATTATATAAACTCTAATAGAAACAATTTCTGAAGTTTTTATTGCATTATTTCCTTTTTGGCCTTTAAATGATGTAACAATTTAAATGGAATTTTAAATATAAATAAACATTATAGTAAAAACAACTTCATAGTGTTTTTTATGAGTTTTTTCGCATGATTTAATAAATGCTTTTAGAATATATCGATCTTAGCAATGTGTTAAAAATTTAATTCTCATTTTATTTCGCTAATCTGTTTTTTTAAATAATGTGATTTTGGTATTATTATCATCATAATGCAATCTTTGTGCTCTAAAATCCCAATTTAATTGATATTATCAGGTGAGTCACAAGTTTATGCATTGAAATATGCCATAAAGTTCATAATAATAAAAATAACAATAACAAATCTAAAAGAAAAATATGTTTTACACCAAACGACAGCTCTCAGATCTAATTTCCATACACAGTAGAAGACACACAAGACATACATTGCACAACGAACAGCACAGAAAACATAAAGAGCACATTTGTGGTAAAAACCACATTCAATCTTAAAAATATATGTGGATAAAGAAAATAAAATGTAGCAATGCTTAAGCTACATTTATCACCCTCACTGTGAATGGTGGTAAGATTAATATGGATCCTACTCCAGCATTGACTGTCATAGTTCCAGTTATGTGAGAAGCTCTAAATCTGCAGCTACTAATGAATTGTGAAAAGCAATACAAATATGCCTCAGTTGAATGGTATGTTTTCTTGTCTTTCCCATTTAAAGAGTGGCTAAGTGAAATAGACCTCTGTGTGTTGTTATTTTTAGAATCAAGTAAACAGGAAATCCTGGGTCAATTATGTTTCATCACACTCTGGTATGCATCAGAAAAACCTTTATTTTATTGTTATAGGAACTGTTAGGGATTGTTAATGGTAAATGGCCTGCACTTGTATAGCACAAGTTTGAGGACTCTAAGGTGCTTTACACCACAATTAGTCATCCACTATTTCATACACACGTTCACACACTGACAATGGTAAGCTACATTGTAGCCGCAGCTGCGTTGGGGAAGACTGACAGAAATTAGGCTGCCATACAATCGGCGCCACCGAGCCCTATGACCACAGGGTGAAGTGTCTTGCCCAAGGACGCAACGACTGAGACAGAACTGGCAACCCGATGGTTACAGGACAAACCGCTACCACCTGAGCCACCATCAGCAGTAATTTCAGTCATTTTTGCATAGTGACTTTGTAAAAAAACAATAACTAACAAAAGATTATTTTGGGAGGGACCTAAGAAACCCTAATGACATTCACTTCCATGACACAAGAAACAGAAACATGACAATTTTCTCATCAAGTGGTATAAAAGGATTTTGTAAAGAGGCACACGTTGGGCATTAAAATCTTCAGTAATTAGACTACTCTGTATATTAAAGCAATATTTTTTAACTAGTCTGTATTTGCTGTACTAAAGCCAATACGCTGAAATCATCAGACATCTGTATTCTTATCTAGCTGGCTTACTAATGATTCTTCGCTGTCTCTGTCCTCTCTGCAACGACAGCTTCCGCCCAGGATTTAAGGGTCCAACATTATTCCTGTTGCCGTCTGTCTAAATTATTGCAGCAATTGAGCTGCCCTTGAAGACCATTTTTTATGTTTGAGCTCAGGGAGCCAGGATGAATTAAGAGCACCTTCCTCCCACAGCCCCCTGCCACTGTTATAGAGTCCTACCATTCCTGCGACTCTGTCTAATTCCTAGAGAACCTATATGATTCTACAGAAGTTATTGTGTCTTATGTTGGAGAAACTAATACTTATTCCATAAATAATGTTCCCCTTAGGATAGTTTAATTTTGTCATGTACTATTTGTTTAATGTGTTTATGCAGTCCTTTTTTCTTCAATATTTATCTATTTATGTATTATTCGTACTTTTTTATATTTTATGTTAACATATTACATTTCATTGACAGTATGTTTCTTTTTAATTAATTAATTTATTTATTTGTATTTTGAAACATCTTCTTTTTACTATGGGAATATAATAATAATAGTAATAATAATAATGTTGGCAGATTAATAACTTCTGACCCGATGCCGCAAAATTGTTAATTGTTTAAAACAAATGGCAACATTGTTTTTTCTGTTCTCTTATTTTTACAGTTATTTTATAAAAAAATTTATTTATTTATTCAAAATATTAAAACATTTGTAAATGTAAAAATACAAACCCAAAAAATAAAACCAACTGTCATTTGTGTCAGAGAGCATGACAGAAATAGAATCTACAGTCAAAACTAAATACTAAGAAACAGAAAAAGAAAGCAATATTTTCCTATTAAAAGCATCAGAACTTGTATTGACACTGTACCCGATGCTTTGGTACAGTTTGAATACAGCATTAACTTCCAATGCAGCCAATAAAGTCTGACCAAAGGTTTGAGGCATACGAGTCCATCATGTACATTGTGTAATGGACATGATGCACCTGTCACACAAATATAACATTAATAAATAAATAAAAAGTTTTAGGAAACATGGATAACTTCTCAGACAAAAACGCAAACAAAGAAAGCCCAAACAAAACTGGTGTACCAAAATTGGTATGTTGGTTGCCATGAAATTACAAGGTAACTTCATAGTTTATACAGCTATAAAAACACAACTGTGCACTGCTGCTTCGTGAATACAGTGGTTTTTAAAATTAGACCCCTAAGAAAAGCTCAATACCTTTCTGTTAATTTGTCTTCCTTTTGAAAGCCTTTGATTAAGCCACTGTGGTGGGATAAACGTTTATAAATGGCTGGGTTGGTAACAGAGACACTCCATAAGAGAGCACAAGGGCGTCAGGCCAGAATGAATGTGGCTTTGATTTGGAAAACATGCCAACGTTCCAGCCAATGCTAATCATTGGGAAAAGCTTGTGAAAAGTGTAATGGGTTTCACATATGTGGTTTTCGAGCATGGGTTTTCATCACAAATCCATTTAAGCTTTTTATGTAATTAGGTTAAATATACAGATTCCTTTTTATATTTTTATTTGTCCAGTTTGGATGAATAACATTGTGGGAAAAGTATGATTGATATATAATATGATCTATATATATATATATATATATATATATATATAATATATATATATATATATATATAATAGATATATATATATATCAATCATACTTTCCCACAACGTGGGATTTATACTAAATAAATCTTTTATGATGATATACGCTGGCACACAAACTGGCCAAAAGCTGGCCACAAGTGGCTCTTTGGCTCTGTGGTTCACCTAGTATATTAAACGATAAAATATTGCCCTGTTTTTTTTTTGTTTAATTCTGTTGTTCTATCCCCCCATGAAAAGACAATGGCCCCACTCTGGACCTCCTGGAAAAGTTGGTCCAGAACCACCGGGGAAGATGTACTTGCATTTCTTGTCCTTGCCACTATCCAAACAGAGCATATTAGCACAATTGGTCCAGAACAGTGGTGGAAGGTTGATGACATGGGCTTCTTTGCAGCCATAGGACCTGGGTTCCTTGTGTTGACCATGATCTCCCCAGTGCACCAAAGCAATACAAAGTCAAATGTGAGCCAAATAAGTCTGACTGTTAAAGCATGGCTGAAATTGAGTTACAAAGGCTCATTTGTAAAGACAAAGATTATCTTCCTCATGATACCTTTGAGAAGCATATTTATACTTTGATTACTTTAAGACTCGACCACTGCAACTCCCTCTATAGCAGGATTGATCTGTTTCTCCTTTGAAGTCTTCAGCCGGTTCAAAATTGAGCTGTCCATCTGTTAATGGAGAAGAAGACATTAAACTATCATCTTAATTCATTATTTCCTCCAACGGGTGCCTGTTTCTATGATTTCACCTCTAGTTTTTAAATGTCTAGATGGTCTGGCACCTCCTTACCTTAAGGAGCTTTTACATCCAAACATCACCAGTAGATCTCTCAGATCTCGTTCCCAGGACCTGGCACGTTACAAGGGGAGACAGAGTTTTTCTGCTGCAACTCCTTGGTTCTGGAACCATCTCCCTCTTTCTGTGAGGTCTGCTGGAACTTTAAATGATTTTCAATCTCTTAAAAACACATCGTTTTAATCTGGCTTTTAATTCCAGAGAGCACAACCATTAGGCTAGTCCTTATTTGTTTTATGCCTTTTACTGCTGATTTTACTTTGTACTAACCGGTTTAATCTTGTATTTTATTACTTAGTGCTTTTGTCATCAAATTTTTATATTCTATTTTTCATTCACCTGTACAGCATTTTGGTTGTCTCTTCGTCTGTAAAGTGCTTTTAAATAAAAAAAAATGATAATAATAAAAGCAAAGATGCAGTGTTGAATAACAGTGAACTCAAAATCCCCCAAAACACCATGAGAGACTGATAAAGTCAATAAGAAAACAAGTGCTTCAATTTCTTTCAACAAGCTATTGAATAGTTTTGATTTTGGATATATTTGATTAAAAAAGCATAACATGATGGAATCTGACATGTTTTGGACACTTAAGGTGAGAATTAACTAATTTTATAACCTGATAAAGGCCAGATTATTGTTTATTATGTTCTGATGCATAAAACCCTAGAACTCTAAGTGGGAGTACTTTACTCTTTTCACCAGGACAGTACATATATACATTTTCATTGAAAAATATCTATAAAAGATCCTGAATGACTCTGAAATTAAACAAATACACATTTAACACATTTAAAAATAAAAACAAATAAAAGGATAAAAAAGAGTGAGAGTGTGTCAGGAGGTTGTAAATGTGTAAAGCCCAAACTCCACAAATTGTGTTCAGTTAATTTTTATTTAATCTAAAAGTTGTCAATAGTGTTACACGATGATCCAACACAACATTTTAGAAAAACCAATGACTTTCACTTGCTAGCAACCAATAGACTAATTCCTAGTAAATGGTAAATTAACTGATTTTATATAGCACTTTCTGCTCATACCGACCATTCAAAGCACTTTACACAAACACACGTTCATACCCGATACATAGATCAGAAGGCAACTAGGGTTAAGTGCCTTGCCCAGGGGCCCTTCAACGAGTTACACGAGGAAGCTGGAATCAAACCTACAATGTTCGGATTGCAAGATGACTGATCTTCTCACTAAACTGCAGTGGAAAAATTCTTCCATGTCGCACAGTCCATCTAGCAAGTTCTTTTAAAAGCAAACATGAAGGAAATGTGCAATAAAACCAGCTCACAAGCTGCAATATGTCAACAGCAGCATTGCTGGCTTGCTGCTGTTTCTGTAACTGCAAAAGCTCCAAGAAAGTTGCTAAAATGAATCAATCAACTAAAAAAACCAGCTCCTCCTCTAAGTTTTGAAGACCTTTTTTCTTGTAAGGCAACAAGAAATCTTAGATACTCAATCAGCGCACATAAATGCTCTCATTTTCTGATTGGTTCAACTGGGTGATGGTTGTTGGCTTACCTGGTACAACATGTCCCTTACAGAACAGACACTGGGGGACATAAAAAGACAACAATTTGACAACTGGGCATTTATTATTTAAAGTGGGTCTACAGTGTCTTATAAATAGTCTTAGCCCTGTACTCTGTCTACATTTTCCACAACTTCTATGCGTTAGCCGAGGATTTTATGGGATAGACCAACGTAAACTACCACAAGTAAAGCAAAATGGAAATCATACATGTTTTTACAAATAAAAAATCTGGAAGGTGTGCTGTTGTAATCAGCCCCCTTTACTTGGATACCCCTAAATAAAATTAGTTGCAACCACTTGCCTTATTTAGTCATCTAAGTAGTAAATAGAGTCCCGCCGTGTGGGAAGACACATCGCTGCTCTGTGAAGACCTCAGAGATTTTTTAGAGAACATTAGCAAATAAACTGCATCATGAATACATAGGAACACAGCAGACAGGTGAGGGAGGATATTGTGGAGCTGTTTTAAACATGATTAGGTTCTAAAACAAAACAGTGTGGCACAACTGCAGACCTACTGAGACATCCCCATAAAAAACCCTGCAGGGACAGCATTAATCATAGAAGCAACTAATACTTCTGGTATCTCAATGTTAAAGCAATCCTATGTGTAAAACATGGTATTGGCAGCATCAAGCTCTGGGTATGCTTTTCCTTAGCAAGGACAAGGAAGGTGGTCAGAGATAATGGACTGAGATCATTTGATTAAGTTAAATATAGGGAAAATGTGGAAAAAAACAGGATTTAGTTTGAGTCTCTAGAAAGAGAACTGGTGCTCATAGATGCTGGTTCTACAAAGTATATGATTAAGGGCGACTGAATACAAATGCATACCACAGTTTTCTTTTTTTATTATTAAAAAACATTTTAAATTTGATTTAAATTTGATTGTCCTCATAAATCACAATAATGTCCTATCGATAATGTTGATCAATCACATTCAATAGGTATGAAGACTTTTGCAAGGCACTGTGTTTTGGGCTTTTTTCATACTAGATCTTCGATTGTTTCTGTGCCACTCACACATCTTCTCCATCAGCCTCATTCTTAATCTACACGGTTATGGGCACTCCAAGGTGATTCCAAATATTTGCCTGCTGGAAATTGATATGATGGCTGTGGTCAGAGCGGAAAGCTGCAGCCAGCTGCACAAACACAATTTAGGTGATTCATGAACCCACCTGTGAGCTGCCTGTAGTTCAAACTGACAAAGGACCCACTGCTGCTCTGGAGGTACGACTCAGTGATTAACCACTGCAGCACAGCCTGATAAATATAAGAGACAAGAAGGTGTGTGGTCTCACACACAGATAGCTGTGCGGTTTGGGCTGCTTCTTCCATGCAAAGCTCCTCTTATCAGGTTGTATCATTTTGTATACGCAGTACTTTTAATAATGTATATACAGCAAAAACTTTGTGACACAGATCCAATACCAATCTCTACACTGACTTGCAAGTGTGCTCAGCAGCCTCAAGCATTTATGTTTCATTACAAGTATAGTGCCTTACAAAATGTGTGCAGAACTTTTTATTTTGTTTTTTACAACTTTTTTAGTCAGATGTTTAACCTTCCATCAGAACCACAACTTTACACATACAACCAGAAGGGGAATCTATGGCAAGACATTTTTGATGTTCACAGACACTTTCCAAACTGATAGAGCTTGATCTATTTCCACACCTTTACATGTTTAAAGGTGGTAAAGACATACCCCAAACATAAAACCCCAGAAAACTAATAATAATAACAACAATATTAACAATAATAATAATAAACGGCGGAATTATTAAAAGTGGAGTAAATATTTTAGAAAATTATGGACAAACTAATTTGCCCTTCTGGTGAGGTTGAAATCTCCTCTGAGGTAGTAACTAATGCAGTGAGACCACAAGAGCAGCCAGAATTTATGTCAGTGATACTTTTGGTAGGTAAGAACCCATAAACCCACAAATATTTGTTTTTAAAGAAATGTCTCAATTTTTTGGAATAAGTAAACGGGTCTATACAATGCAGGAATGTATTTAGCAAACTAAGATTATACCACTTTCCAGAGGTTTTCCTCTTTGGACTTCATGCCTGCTATTTATGTAGATTATAATAAGTCATATCCAGGCCAGCAATTCATAAAGCAAAAACCACACATTGATCTTTGTAGTCAGGTGTCACCAACAAACTATTCTGGACTAAATCTGATATCCCATGATTAAACACGCAACAGTAAATCTGGACATGTTGGTTTCTCAATAGCAAAAGCAGCCAACTATTTTCTTGAAAATATTTAAATTTGGGACAATGTTCTTTACCGTTTCATTTAAATTTCTGTAATTCATGATAATCAGACTAATTTGTAAAGTATATTTGGTAAGAGAACAGAACAGATAATATGCAACTTGATCTTGAGTGCCTTCTTTTTCTTCTTAATGACCAATTTATTTCAAACAAGAATCCCTCCACACTTATTTTTACTACATTTAATGTAAATGTGTGGATACAAGTAGCATGGTATATATTAATGTTTTCTACCACACCACACCCCAGGGGAAACACATAGCACCACAAGGGACTGCACTCGCACCATTCGTTTTCACTCTGTACACTTTAGACTCCATCTGCTGAACTACTCAGATGAATCTGCAGCTGTCAGATGGATCAGAGGTAGACAAGAAGCTGAGTACAGAGGTGGACCGCTTTGTGGCATAGAAACAGTCATCTTATCTTGAAAGTGAACAGAACAAACGAGATGACTGTAGATTGCAGAAGAAACAGGAATGTGTCCAACACTTTCCATCAAGGGAGAAGACACGGAAGAGTATAAATACATTAGTATTCACCTGGACAACAGACTGGAGTAGAGATGCAACAGTTGAAGCCATCTGCACAAAAGGACAGAGCAGACTATACTACCTGAAGAAGCTTTGGTCAGTTTTTGCAGCAGGATGCTGCAGATCTTCTATAAGTCTGTTGTGGCAAGTGCAATCTCTTCTTCTGCCATCATCTGTTGAGGAAGTATCATGAGAGCCAGTCACTTAAAAAAGCTCAGCAAGCTACAAAAAACGGCTGGTTCTGTTCTGGGGAATCTGAAGATGATCGTGCAAAGAAGACTTCTTCATAAAACGAAAAAAATTACAGACAACCCCAAGCATCCTCTTCATCAAAATGTCATACAACAACAGAGTGTCTTCAGTCAGAGGCTTCTTCAGATCTTCTGTAAAACTGACCGCTACAGGAGAATCTCCCTGCCCAACGCCATCAGCCACGAAGTCTTTGAACAAGCTTAGATAATATGAGTTACAATATTTATTTTCCCTTTAGGATTAATAAAGTATTTTAGATTTGAACTGAAAACATCAACATGTTATTTTTTATCTTTATCAGGGGCTTCAAGCCCCTTTAATTTGCACTTTCCATCACTGCTTCTTTCTGCAAACACTCAAACAATCAAACAGTCTAGGGTATTAAGACAGTAAATCCAATTTGCTCTTACCAAAGCCAATAAGAACATCTTACAAAAACGACAAATTAAAAGGGAATTTCAAAAAGGCTATTTTTTCTTTATTTTTGCATAAAAAAGAGAGGGTGCAATTTAATATAGATCCACATGGGGGCAGAATGGGCTCATGACTGATGCATGCATCTTTAGTTTGTTCCAACTTAAAAAATAAATGTTAGAAAGAGCAGCACATTTAATGAAGAGATCTGTAGATCCAGGTCTGCAGCATTTTATCATATAACCACATATTTCATTTTTCATTTATAAAATGTAGATGTTTAAACAGTCATTGAATCTAACTGCCTTTTTTTCAGCTGGATGGATAATTAAATTAGAACCTATTTAAAACTAGATTTGAGCATTCTACATTATTCTACAAACATAAAAATCTATGATCATGAATATCTTGTCCAGAGGGTGTGAGTTAGGTGATCAGTTTTTAAAGATAGGTTCTCAACCCACTTCCAGTGACGCGATCTGTGCTGACAGACAATTAGTCTGCTCACTACTTCCTCCACTGTGGCCATGAGCTGATGCACTAATCAGCTTCCTCAAACCATCAGCAACACTTTTTTTAGTGGTTCCAAAAGGTGTTCAAAGCCTCACAAAAAATAACCTCATGAGAAAGGTTGTCTCGAACTCAATACACAGAATTCATGCAAAAAACAAATATATAATTTGTCAAAACAAGGCGTTAAGATTTGTTATTAATGGTGAAGTAACATTTTTAAGCTCAGATCTTACCATTATGCACCCCTTTGCAACATATGATGTATTTTGGCTGTAGAATAACATTCTGACACTTGGTTTTGCATTTAATTAATTGAAATAAATAAATCTCCAGAAAGATGCCAACAACAGAGGGCAGGTTGTCAAAGACTGATTATGTTGCTGTTTGAACGCAGGCAAAAAACTGTCAAGAGTCTTATTGTGGCTTTTATTCACATTATGAGGATTTAGGAGTTATTAATTTCATAAAGCCACACTGGAGCATGCTAGCATTTAAAAAAAAAACAACTTATTTACAAAAAGAAATAGCTAGAAGATTGTGTATCAAAAATATTTTTATTTTTTTTTAAGTAGAATAAAGCAATATCTGAAAACATACATTTTGCGTTCAAACTGTCATATAAATTTAAAAGCCACATAAAATAAAACTTCTATTTCTCTTGTGTTCAGTACAAAACTGATCCATCAGAGTCTTGGTTTTCAGTTGTTTAGTCAAACAAACATTCTTTTCCATACTTTCCTAAATGACAAAACAAACAAAAATAGGTTTGATCTTTGGTAAATCGCACACAAGAACATTGATGAAAAACTTTCAATGTTATATATGGTCCTGTTGTTAAAATAGAAATAGTTTTGAGATTTTAAGATGTCCCGAGCCAGTGATGAAGCTGTATCCAAGCTGCTATAAAAGAATAAAACAGCACGTACAAACCAGCAAAGGCTAAGTTACAAAAGTAAGATAGCACACAAAATTACAATGCATGGTGGATTGCAAAACAAATACATCCTCATAATTCTGGTTGAACAATAACAGAAAAGTACAAAATGTCAGCAGTGGCAGAGTGATACTCTGAACCTCGTTGAAAGGTTTTATAAATGGTCATCTTTTTACCGAGGGTACTCAGTAAAACCAGTTACACTCCGACTAAGGCATGGGCCTGGTTGCTGGAATCAAGGTTTACCAAAGATTAAATTACTGAGGTTCCAAATATTGCTAAAGTCTTTGGTCAGGCTGAAGAAAGAGACAGAGGCGAGCAAGGGTTCTCCAGCTATATGGAGAATAGAATAAGGGTTTCTAAATATTTTACATGTAAAACAAAATAAATTCTAAAGTCAAATTCTCAGAGTTCTCAAACATTTACGTTCATTTTAAAATATAACATACTAAGAGTTCATTTTGAACTTACAGCAGATATTTTTACAAGCAGCAGACGTTTAATATTTTACTTAAAGGAAGGAAGGGCAATGGGAAGCATGTGAAAGGAAAAATACATGGAAGGAAGGAAGGAAGGAAGGAAGGAAGGAGAGGCCTTTGAAAGGTAATAAAAAGAAGGAAGAAAGAGCCAAAGAAAGGAATTATAGAATGAAGGAGACAACAGAAGGAAAGAAGGTAACAGAAAGGACAGAAAAGAGGTCGAACACAAGGATGAAAAGATTTAAAGAAGGAATGAAAAACCCCATGAGAAGGAAAGAAAGAACATGAGGAGGACAAAAGTAAGGAAGGTACAAAGAAGTTGAGGAACAAAAGAGGGAAGGAAACAAAGAGAAAAAAAACAGAGAAAGGAAGAAAAGAACAAAAAAAATCTTATTCTCAGCTAAGCTACAGCTGCTTGATGTCTGGTGACTTGTCTTTCTAACTTGCCATTTAGATACTTTCTAATAAATTCAGCAGGTTATTCAGTGGAGTCTTGTGCTTCATCTGAGTGGATGCGCTTGTGTTTGTTAAGTTTTGACCAGGTGGAGAACTCCTCTCCACAAGTAGCACATTTGTAAGGCTTCTCGCCTGTGTGCATCCTCATGTGGCCCTTCAGGTCGGTTCTGTGACCAAAGTTTCGATCACAAAAGGTGCACTTGTACGGCTTCTCGCCAGTGTGTGTTCTGATATGCCTTTTCAAAGTCGTCCTGGTGGCGAACTTTCTCTTACAATACGAACACTTGAAGGGCTTCTCCCCCGTGTGGACCCGCAGGTGGTTTTTGAAAGCGGAGGAGTCAGCGAACTCTTTGCCGCAGTCCTTGCAAGTGTAAGGCTTTTCGCCCGTGTGAATCCTCATGTGCTTCTTCATATTGACGCACGAGCTGAAGCTCTTTCCGCACGTTTTGCAAACATATGGCTTTTCCCCCGTGTGGACCCGGACGTGCAGGTCAAGGTTATAACGCCGGTTAAAACCGTTTCCACACACGTCGCATTTGTAGGGCTTCTCAGTGGAGTGGATCACCAAATGCTTGTTTAAGTCCCAGCTCTCTCTGAACATTTTCCCACAAGTGTCACATTTGTAGGTCTTCGCGACAGTGTGGGACTTCATGTGGAATTTGTAGTTCTTGAAGTTGGACATTACTTTGCCACATCTGTCGCACTTATAAGGGTTTTCCACCTTCTCCTCTCTGTCGCTTGATTCGCTGTCATCGGTATTGGACCGCGGTGGGTCGGGATTCTGGTTCGATGTTGTATTCTCTTTGCTGCATTCGTCGTGCTTTTTTATTTGATTGCTTTCGGATGATGTGGAACCTTCCATTTTACGCATCCTTTTAGGCGGCGACTCAGAACCCTGATCATCTCTGTGTCTCCTAGTCGATGTTGCATCCTTGCTTTTTGCATCTTCATTATGAGTTTTCCTAACAGTGGTTTGCTTCTTGCTTCTTCCTGACATTGGGCTTCCATCATTTGATATATGTTTGGATTTAGAATGCGAGGTTGCCTTCTTCCTATCACTTGATGTTTTACGTGGCACCGTTTCTGTTTTCTCACTGTTGCTCTTGCTGTCACACTGTGCCATCTCAGTATCTCCAGTAAGAGCCTTGTTGAGGTCACCCTGTTCTTCATTTTGTGCAGAATCTGAACTGAGGTTGGAAGTTTCTTTCTCCTTGTGGGGTTTTATATTTGGCTCTTGATCTGTGCCTTCATTAGGGGTCATCTTCCCACTGTCAGATCTCTGATTTTGCATCGTCTCAGAAGTTGAGTATGATGCATTGTTAACGCCTGTTGAGCTGAGCGTTTTATCAGTAACTGATCTTGAGCTTTGTCTGTGCAACTTATGCTTAATTTCAGAGGTTGATGTTTTCCTCTCATCTTTATGTTTTTTCGTTGACATGTGTTGTGCCCTATCAGTCAATGTCACAGACTCTTTGATACTACCCTGTCTTGATGCTTGTTCTGTACTTTTGCTTGATGATAAACTCACATCATGGATTTTCTGGTGTGATGTTTGCTCAACATTTTCTGTTGATGTTGCTCCTGCGTCACGACTTTTCTTGTTTGGTATCAGCTCAGCAGATTCGTTTGATGTTGTGATCTTGGCATCTTGGTTGCTTGAACTAAAGGCTTGCCTTCCATCTTGACTTTCTGCCCTCTCAGTTGTGGCTGGTGTCTCATCTTGAATTTCATCATCTGGTATTGGCACAGTGAGGGTGGGAGGCGCTGGCCTCCAATCTTGATTCTCCTCAGGTTGAGTAGGTTCAACACCTCTACGTATCACTGAATTGTCATTTTGAATCTCATTTGCTTCTGGTTCACAGTTTCCTTCAGGTGTCAAGATTTCGTCATCACCTGTACACGTCCTTGTTTGCGGGGACTCGTTGCTTGCAGGTGGTGTTGTGAACTCAGTATTAATGTCTTGCGTTAGCTCAGCACTGCCTGTTAACATTGGGCTCTCAACATTATCTTTCTCTGACTGTGTCTGCTCTGTGATGCTGGCTGATGTTGCATTTAAATCATCAAAGCTCATATTTAAAGATGGCTCAGGACTCATACCGGAGAGTGCGAACTCATTGTTGTCAATGTCATTAAATATGTCCGCATAATTCGCATTTAAAAATGATTCATCAAATGTTTCCTCTGTATTTGTAGCTAATTCTGGGCTCCGCTCAGTTGAAATTGGCTCTGTAGGTTTAGTTGGTGATGCTCCTCTATTGTCATTTTGGGTTTCAGCTTCACCTGAATTTTGAGAGAGTGGTTGCTCACTCACCGGCGATGTCACATCCTTAAATCCAGCCTCTGCATCCTTGTTTGAGGTGTTAGACGGAGGATCTATATTGGCTCGGTTTTCTTTTTCAGGCCTTAACAGCTGGGACTGATCACCAGAGGTATTTGGACCAGCAGCTGGAGTCAGCTTGGAGGCTGTGGCTTCTTGCTGCTGCGGAGGCTGCGGTCGTTGCTGGCTGATGCTAATTTCCTCATGCTCATCTTTAATCTCCACAGTATCTGGTTGGAATCTGGACGCTCCGTTGTTATTGCCATGCTCCTGCTGATTTAGGAGAGCCTTTATCTCTAAAAAGACAAAAAAAAAAAACACTGAAAATGTTTGACCTTATGTTTAATACTTTGGAGAATATACAGTAAAATCCTCAAGGCTAAATAAAACAGCATTATTTTTCCTTTAAACATGGAATGAAAGTTAGTTGAGCAACTAAAACCTCCCGAAGTGTTTTACCAGATTGTCTTGGGAAATGGTTTGTTTCTTTGCGCTTTGAATGCTCAGCAATACCCCTTCCTAATTAAAACTCTAGGACAGCAAATTAGGTAACACATGGTGTGTCAATAAATATTCTTATCAAGGGTTGAGGCATCCGATTTTATCCATCTTAGAAATAAGATGCTCTCCATCCAATCTGACTGAGTTAAAAGGTACTGTGAAATGAAGAAGGTGCAAAAATGTCGGTCTCTAGGTGTGCAAAACCTAGAGACATATCCAAAAAAATATGCATCTCTAACTGCAGTGAAAGGTGGTGCTACTTGGCTTAGGGATTCTGAACGCATATGCATGCTGCACTTTCAGATTTTTAGGAAAAACGTTTGAAACCCAGGTATTTGTGGCCGAGCATGATTTACTTCTAACGTGCAAAGAGAGGGACAAACGTCTATTACAGGCCACAAGAAACACTTCATTAAGACAGTTTCTCAATGCGACAAATCTTGCTGGAGTTCTCACCAAATTGAAATTGTATAGAAGCATGCATCATATTTATTCTAGTTTATTACTACTTTGAGTTAGTATATCATCTAAAATCCCAATTAAATACTGAAATGCGTGGTTTTGACTTAACAAAATGTGGAAAAGTTCAATGGGGTGTGAAGACTTTTGCAAGGCAATGTAATGTCAATTTAAAAAGAAAGGAAAGAAAAATACAATACATAAACAAACAATGCAAAGGTTTCGCTAGTTCATACTAATTTAGGGTTATTTAATTGTTTTTTACTCTTGACAAGGTATTTAAAAATATCCTTTATATGCCAAATTCCTGAGGCAAACATCGTTGCTATACATGAAATAATCCAAAATGCTAACTATTTGTTAGATATTATCTAAAATGTTAATACAGTTTCATTAAGCCCATGCAGTTTTGAGATATAGCGTCAATGTTCTCTGCAACATTACTCGGTACTGGCAGAAAAAGCATTCATCACCCATCACTTAACTTCCGCATTTAAAATATAATTAGTTAGTGCGTCATTTAAGCCTAATGTGGAAATGTTTTTACTTTAGCAGGAGGTGCTATACATATCTATATATACATATATATAATATATATATATATATATATATAGAGAGAGAGAGATAGCACCACAAATATATACAGATATATCTCAGAAACTGTTTTAAACGCGTCACACCTGTCAAACGGCTCTAACATCGCAGCAACCGGTGCCCCGATCACGGAAAGACAAAACTTAAAAGAGAACAGACGGTGTAATTATCAGAGAAATGGCCACTAAAGTCCTTACGACGTAGCTGCTCTCGTTGGTTAAGAACCGGGTGACTAACCTGCTCTCTGTAACTTTTTCTCTGGAGAAAACACCGTGTCCAGCATCCTGCGCTGACGAGCGAGCTCTGCTTCATAATCTTCAACTCTCTTTTCAAACGCTCCCAGGATCTCCTGAGCTGCCGCAGTCAGACGATCGCAGACAAACTTGCGCATACTTTGAACCGGATACATGGTCAAAACGGACATAATTAAACTTCACATAAGAAAATAATCATCAACCCGAAGGGCTGAGCTGACTTGGTTGCAGTCTACTGTTTGCTTCCGCGTTGGAACTTGGACGACCCAGAGGACACTTGTTTTAGCTCGGAGTGCCACCTACCGTCCTGGAATAGAAGTGACAATTTAAGTATTACTGCCTGCGTTTTTTCTGTTGACCTCAATCACTTCAATCGTCAATATCAAAAAATTATTTAAATCTCTTTCAGCACATGACTGATTAACTGCATACATTAATTTTAATGATTAACATACAATGTGCCCTTTTCAATAACCACTGATGTTCTTATTTTTTACCTTGGGACTAACTGATTTTTTTTCTCAAGAACAGATTATACCCTAAAGCTGTACATTTCATAGCAATAAATAAAATTTGTTAGCTTATCAATGGGGTACTTTTATGTATAATCATAAATATGCTTGTATTCCTAGGAAGGTTTTTTACCCTAACGCTTTACCTAATAATCATAATGTAACAAATTTAATTAAGCCTTTAGCTAAATTGAGTCATTATCTTCCTAAACTGATTATGCAATTTTTTATTTTATTTTTGTGACCCCGCTCTCAAGATGCAGCTATTATTTGGTCCAAATTCAGCCCCCAAAGTATATTTCAAGTCCGTAGAAAATCAATACTATCCATTCTTTGAGAAAATCAGTCAGAAAGAGTAATGTATACCATCACACAACAGAACTAATGGAACTGATGGGAAATGTTTTTTTTTTCTTTTTTGCTTGAACTCAGCCCCGATTTTTACAGTTTTGGGTAGGCCAAAAAAAAAGGCTTTCTATAGATTTTTGAATTTATATTAGCTGACTGTAGTATGCAAAACCTTTAATCACTGGACAGCCAAAAAATCCCAGAACATACATATATCCAGTTGCTGGAAGGCCACCTGCTAGTACAAGACATCAGAACAACAAGCTTAGTCCTAAAACGATTCAGCTGTGTTTAAAATGGAGTGGAAATCACAATACCTCTTATGGTTTAGTAAAAAAAGTCTAATATATAGTGCAATACTTCACTAGAAAATTAATTATTACAGAAAAAAATCGCAGCCCCTGCTGTGGCATGCTTGGCCTCACATACTCGTCAGCCGCTGATATAATTGCTGATAATAACATGTTCTATATTATTTGTATATTAAATTACTTAAAATGTATACTACTGTATCTTGGAATTTGAGCTGTTTTGAGTTGAGCTAAGCCCCTAATGTTTCAGGATCATAATAGTACCTCTGTTGAAAAGTATGCTATGTATGCCTCTAAATTTTATTCAGGCCCCCAAGGTCTGAAAAAAAAACATTGTTAGATGCAATCACAGCTGTAAGTCTGAACTTGATCGACTTGATCAGACTTCTTGGATTGCCCTGTATTTAGATCCCGCCAGCTTTCCTGTCCTAGCTGAATAACTGCATTCCCAAAACATGATGCTGCCATCACTATCTGTCATTGTCTAGATGGTGCATTCAGGGTCATGTGCAGTGTTAATTTCCAGTTAAAGGCTGCTAAGCATTGTGTCTAATTGGAATAATAAAGGGATGAGACTAGATCAGTAAAGACAATAGTTTTGTGTTTCAAAATACCCGAAATAAAGAAAAACAGACAAAACAGGATCACATTATTCTCAAGTTTATTCAGGCACCAGCCAGGGTATACTCTTTTAACATTTTGGTCCATGTTGTTTTACGTAACATCTAATGATAGTACGGTATCAATGTAGAAATTATAATCTGAATAACAAAACCTCAAAAATAAACTCAAATGTAGAACTGCAACCGAAGCTGCAGACAAGATAAGTTTCACAAATTCTCCATCTCATTTCTTGGTGTTCTTATAAACAATGCAAAAAAAATACTTCAAACATATTTTTAAACTTCCATTAATAAGTCATTAATTTTCTAAGAAGAGAAAATTTCAATAAACACCGCTACTCAACAAACAATCTACACCATCAACATAAATACAGTAAATATGTTTTATTCAGCTTTTGAACCCTTTGGACTCTAAAAATTTCATCATCATTATTCCTCATAGTATATCTTACATTCACTTTATTTTGGCACATTACAAAAGTCCAACATGCTTCATAAACTGGTTTAACAAACACACGACTTCTCAACACATCAGTCTTGAACTTTGTTTTTGACACAAGGTCCATACACCTTTCTAGAAAACGGTCTTGGAGGTTGTCCGAAGCTGCATTTCTGGACATTTGCTCTTCAACAGGATGTCTGTGTAAGCTTTATTTGCACAGCTGGGAAACCGACATTAGTAATTTCACTGTCCTTTGAACTCACAAAGTCACAAAATGGATAGTTCTGCTTATACAACAACAAAAAACATCGAAAAAACATAATCTTCGTCACCTTATGTAGGGTTTGACAATACAATCTTATCAAAGACAGACATAACATCAGTTAGTGTATTTTGTGCGTTCTGAATAAAAAAAAAAGAGGATCTGTAACAGGATGCTAGAGAGAAGTTTAAAATGAAATGTAACATATAGTACATGAAAACATCCTGAACATTTCTGACAAGCAGGGCGACTTTTCTTTTTTTAAGGATGCCCATTAATCTGCATTAAACCTAAACTATCACCGGGTCTGACTCTGTTCATTCCTATTGAAAAAAATCAAATAAAGATTTGGACCAACTTTTTTCATTTTAGTCACAGCATACATCTCCAAGATGCAGCTGCAGAAAATTGGCCAGCATTTAGAGTTCGACTGGTGACATTAAAGTTGAAGGAAGGTGATAGGAGTAATCCCAAATTCCATTTCACCCTCCTCCTGCTCTTCAGCCCCACACCAATGCTTTAATCAGGTTTCCAAACTTTGTTTTTACTGCAGTCTGAGGGTAAAGTGGCAGTACTATCTGGCCCTTCAAAAATACATTTTTAGTCACAATTCCAAAAACTTAGTAATATCTAGTTTGATGAATCCCAATACATGGTTTGCTAACAACGCTCATACCGCAAAAAGGGTCACATTCCTTATTTTAAAGTATTTCATCCTCATAATAAACATTAGTTCTTCTCAGCAAAGAAAGAAAATAGGGAATTATATTTAAAAGGTCCATGGACATTAGTATCATTGTCGTTTCTTCTTGAGAAGCTTAGAAATGTTGTCTACTGACATCTACGGCAGGTCTGAACACTGTTTAAACGACAAGGCCACATTTATTGGCAACTCAGGCAAAGATTCGTAAAAAGTCTTCTTTTTCGGTAATAATTAATTTGCCTAGTTATCTTGTGCTGCAGTAACATAATCTCAAATACACATTTCAGAAAAATCTAAATTTTAACTGGAATACATTAAGTGCGCAAATAAAATCCCACGTTCAGGAATAACTGTTTAACAAAATGATCTGTGGCAAAATAATTAGTTACTCTAGCCGCCTCTTTCAATTAGGCCCCATCTATAGGTCAACAGGTTGTTTGGGAGTAATGCCAGGAAAAAGCCAATTCTGTCCCACCAACTCAAATGCACCATATGGTATTTGCTAAACTCTACTAAAATTTAAGGTTCAATCTCTCTAATTTGTTCAGTGTGAGTTCATGTTCAGGCAATAAGTTTATTTATGTTCAAACTTTTAACACATTTTACCGGAGTTGCCATTGAATCAATGCCTGATGATGTATCACCTTCTTCTCTTTGTAATTTTGAACGAAAAAAAGAAAAGAGGAAGGAGTTGAAGTTGGGGTAACACAGTGATATGAGTTTAGGTCTGAAAGGGGGACCTTGCTTGCTTGAGAATTTCAAACATGCTCTTAAATGTTTTAGTTCGTCTCCATTGCCACAACCCAACATAAGGATGTTTTGCACCAGTTTTTTGAGACCATAAAGGGGCTTTAGTGGTCAAGGCATAGACAACTGGTTTAAAGTTAGACAGCAGCCCCAAACCAGAAGTGGAACCACAGTGGTGGATCCCCTCCCTTCTTAATATACTTATTTTATACAAGCATAATATGCATATATGCTGTATAAATATAACCTACATACAGTAAAGTACACACAAATAGCGAGACATACCTATAAGCTTACTTACCAATGATAATAATTACCATGACGAGCGTATCTCAGTCTATATCTGTCTAAAAAATACACCACGCTAGTTTTGAAGATGTGATTTAGCATTAGCATTTTATATTATCAGGAAAGCAATTATGCATCTACTTTGCAGGTGCTGCAATGCTTTCTTTATAGCAAACTTGAGAGCGAATCCACTGTGCTAAAAATCATATCTTTCTAAAATTTAAGCACCTAAGATTCCTATACATATTATCGAGCAAAAATAGACAAAAAAGAAAATCAGAGAACAAAGCAGCAAAAGCTCAAAACATGCATGCTCACTATGATTATCCTGTTTTCTACTCGCATGGAAGACCTTTACTACATGTAAAGTCATATTTGTTATGTCACTATTATCACTTTATGTTAGGTTGCAGCACAGCTTCGTTTATCTACAGTGAAATGCCTACAGGCATATTTTCCCACAGTGGACTGGGCTTCTTACCTCTAATGTTGATTTTTTTTTTTTTTTTTACTATTTACATTATATTGAAATCCACCCCTACATCAAGTTTGATAAACCTAGACGTGATGACCTGTGCAGGTTTTAAGTCTAAAATCTTTCCCACATTTCACAGGAGTAGGCCTTCTTGTCTGTGTGCATCTTCATGTGAACCAGCAAACTGGACTGACTTTTGAGGCTTTTGCCGCATGTCTTGCAGGAATACGGCCTCTCTCCCGTATGTGTCCTGACGTGGCCGTCCAGTATGGATTTCTGGGTGAACCTCTTGCCACAGACTTCGCAGGAATATGGCCTTTCGCCCGTGTGGATTCTCTTGTGAACGTTCAGTATGGATTTCTGGTTGAAGCGTTTCCCGCAGATGTCACAAGAAAAAGGCCTTTCACCGGTGTGGATCCGCTGATGGACCTGCAGGATGGATTTCTGGTTGAATCTCTTGCCGCAGATGTGACAACAGAACGGCTTCACTCCTGTGTGGATTCGGAAGTGTCTTATCAGTCTAGACTTAAACTGAAACACTTTCCCACAGGTATCACATTTATACTCACACTTTTTACCCATGTAAGTGTTACAGGAAGTCTTGAACAGGATGGGATTATATACATTACAGATTCTGTGATTTGTCTTCTCTGGTTGTTTCCCATCTTGGTAATCTGATACAATCTCTACAGACTCTTCCTCTGATGGGTTCCTGTTGAGAGTTTGAGCCACACTGTGGTCACCTTCATTATGAGGAAGAGTCATCATAAACGTGTCCACCTCCTGCTTTAGCACAAACTGCTCCTTGTCCTGACCCGGGCAAAGGTCTCCCTGTTCCTCTTTGATTTTTGGAAACTCCAAGTCCAAGGCAGAGTTATGGTCAGGGTTATAGAGCTGCTGGTTGGTGAGAAAACTTTCTTCCTTAAAGAAAAGCGGCTGTGGAATGTCTGGAAGGAAAAGCAACAACAAAAGCAGGTAATTAATGTAGCGACAGAAAAGAGAGCTTGGTCAGACCTTGTGCAGGCTTTTTATGATTTATGCCACAGCCCCTCTAGAAACCTCAGGTCTACAAGCAAGGATCTAGTGTTAGTACCTAAGGAGAGAACTACAGAGCGCAGAGGTGGCACAGGAGTAAAGCATGTGACCCATACACGGAGTCTGCAGTCCTCGATGCAGCCGTCACGGGTTCGAGGCCAGACCCGTTGACCTTTGCTGCATGTCTTTCCCTCTCTCCACCCCATTTCCTGTCAGTCAACTAACAAAATAAAGGCCACTAGTGCCACAAAATCTTTAAAAATAAAAGAGAGAACAAGATTCCTAAATTTTTTCCATTTCAAAATTTCACATACAGAGTTTGCATATTTCTTGGTCAATTGTTCGCCCATTTTTAATGCATGAATATAAAATATATATTTAAGTTTCACTAAGCTGCTACATCTGGCTTTTCTTTGCCAATAACTGGTTTTAGTGTCTTTATAAATATTTATACTTATTTCCCGTGTTTCAGCGCCGCAGCGTTGCATTTCTTCAGCTCCTCATCCTCTGTAATGGTTTGATTTTAAGTTATTTCATTAGTTTTATTTACGTATTTTGACAGTTTCTGCTCTGCTTTTATGGCTGTTTGTTTATAAACTGTACAAAACACTTTGTGTTAAACCCATTTGTATGAAAAGTGCTCCACAACTACAGTTTGATTGACTGATTGCTGTTAATCTCTGAATCCTTGAGCTGTAAGACAAGTCATATATTCGTCTCATTTTTGCAACAAATGCAGCACATCATCTTGTATCTGCTTGGAAAAGCCTAACATGCTGCATCAGATGACAATTTAGCAATTAGCTAGTGTCAAAAATCAATGTAATTTGAAATAATAAACCCTTATTACAGTGAAATAATGCTCCATTCTGAGTAAGCATTTTTTTTAGACAAATGGCTTAATTATGGTCCATATCGCAGGGTGAGCCATAAACTATGAAAAATATCAAACAACAATGTCTAAAAAACAGTTTTTTTGTGTCATTGATGTGACAGATGCTGTTGCTTGGGTGAAATAGAGCAGAAGACATCATTAAAAACAGTTACATAGATTGTAATTTGAGTATTGAATAGATATTAGGTCTCAGACAGACAATTATTATTCACATAACTTTATAATCTGCATTTAATCTGTTGAATGGTGACTTTAGCAGATACTTTTTAAGACTACGGATCTCACCTGAGTGCCATATGACATGAGAGTCTAGTTTTGATTTCTCCTTGAATCTTCGGCCACAGAAATCACAGGAATACGGCCTCTCAATCGAGTGGATTTTTTTATGAACATTCAGTATCGACTTCTGGTTGAATCGCTTTCCGCAGACGTCGCAGGAGTATGGCCTCTCACCCGTGTGGATCCTCTGATGGACCTTCAATATTGAGGTCTGGTTGAATCGCTTACCACAGGTGTGACAACAATACGGCTTTACGCCCGTGTGGATGAGCTGGTGCCGTATCAGCTTGGATTTATATGAAAACGCTTTCCCACAGGATTCGCACACAAACTCACAAATTTTACCCTTGTGAGTATAAACAGGTGTCTTGAACGTGACCGGACTATGTTCACTGATTCTCTGATGTCTTCTCTGCAGTCTTGTCTCTACTTGTCTGGTTAGTGCTGAGCCACCATCATTAACTTCAGTCTGACCTTTGCTCACACCTTGAGAATAGTTACAGACAAGTTGATCATCAGTTTTATGCTCTGTTACATTGGAACCTTTAACAGACACTGTGTCTATGGACTCATTTTCCACTGGATTTGACAAGACAGACTGATCTAGATTGTTGTCACCTTCATCACAAGTAATACTTGGGAAAAGGGTTTCAGCTTCCTCTTTGAGCACAACATCTCCATTGTCATGACTGGTGAAGATCTCTCCATGAATCTGCTTGAGCTCTCCATCCTCTTGGTCCAAAATGGACTTCCTGTCCTTTTCGTAGAGCTGCAGCTCCGTGCGAATGTCCTTCACTTTAATGAAATGTTGTGGGAACTCTGGATGGAAAAGTGACACAAAAACAAGTCATTTAGATGAAAAAAAAGAGCATATGCTTAGCCCCGAAATGCTAATTTAACAATCTATTTATCACTGAATTTGTGTTTTTATATATGCAAATATGTTGCCACTTTACACCCAAATACTTCAATATATTTTAACCTGATTTTATCTAATAAAATGGAAAATGAACAGAAGTGAAGCTGCCATACAATCGGTGCCACCGGGCCCTCTGAACAATATCTGCAGGAAGGTGGGTGAAGTGTCTTGCCCAAGGACACAACGACAGAGGCAGACAGAGCGGGGGTTCAAACCAGCAACCCATTGGTTACAGGACGAACCACTATCACTGTCACCCCTAATAAACCAAACAAAAAGTAGCACTTAATGTTAAGCGAAACGAAAAATGATAAGAGTTTTCAAAAATGTTACAAATAAAAATCTAAACTATGTGGCATGCATTTGTATGCAGTCCATTTTTACCAGTAACGCTAAATAAAATGTAGTGGAGTCATTGGCTTTGTGAATTTCCCTAAATGTATCATCTGATCAACTATGGTCAACTTCCCTGACCCAGCAGAAGAAAAGCAGTCCCTGTTACTAATAACTATATGCTGCCAACACCATTTTTCCCCCAGTCAATGTTAAGGTTAGTGTAATGTGCTGTATTAGTTTTCTGCCACAAGACTTACTGTTCACTGGTTATATAAGATCTCTAATAACAAAAGTTAACAGATTCTCTAATTTAACCTAAAGACTACAGCTGTAGAAGATTATATTTACTGGGTAAACATATAAAACATTAAAAAAATAACTAAATGGTAGAGCATTTTTTTAGCTCTATATTGTTGACGTTATTAAGCAGTTTTTATTTAGGCACTAAAATACAGACATGAAACCAGGTGTTTTGAAACTCGGTTCCCCTGAAATAATGTGTTCCCCTGGTCACACAGCACCGGTGTTACACCATGGGGGCGCTACATGTATTTCACCATATAGTGTGTTTCCACGGTGCTCTTTAGGTTTAGGAATGAGTCCTGTGATGTTAGGGTTAGTGGATGACACACTGGTGAGCAGAATCCGCTTGTGTGAGGAAAGCACACGGTGGTCACAGAAGAAGGGGAACATAATTTTTTTCGCACAGCGTCTCTGCTAATTAAACCTAATTAATACCCCTACGATCTAGCATTTGTTACAGCCCAGCGCTGCTCTATTTCAATACAAACCTGTCCTGTGCAACTTTACTTGAGGTTTCCAGATGATGGTGAGCAGCCTGCGCTGACGGTTGATCTCTTCTTCGTAGTCGACAATAGTTTTTGCAAACACGCTAATTATCTCTTCAGCCGCGGCCGTCAGTCGCTCATTAACGAACTTCCTCAAAGACGCAACTGAAGACATTGTTGTTTAATTAAAGGTGAACAATTTTTCCTGATCCGAAATGAGAACGCTATTTGTTTTTTTGTTTACTTCCGCTGTGTGTCACACTGTAAAGCTCCGGCCGGCCGGCTGCAGCAGAAGTGCGGTTCCTGAAGTTTATCGGATTCTTTTCACCACGCTTTATAAACATTTTGCATTTCTGTGCTCGTTTCTTATTTAAAAATCTATTTTATTACATTTAATCTAGAACTCAAGAGCTTTACACAACTAGGCCAAATGCAACAAGTAAAATGACTAAATAGGTATATAGAACTACAGCCAGGTAAATACAGTGCCTTGCGAAAGTATTCGGCCCCCTTGAACTTTTCAACCTTTTGCCACATTTCAGGCTTCAAACATAAAGATATAAAATTCTATTTTTTTGTGAAGAATCAACAACAAGTGGGACAAAATCGTGAAGTGGAATGAAATTTATTGGATGTGTCAAACTTTTTCACAAATAAAAAACTGAAAAGTGGGGCGTGCAATATTATTCGGCCCCTTTACTTTCAGTGCAGCAAACTCACTCCAGAAGTTCAGTGAGGATCTCTGAATGATCCAATGTTGTCCCAAATGACCGATGATGATAAATAGAATCCACCTGTGTGTAATCAAATCTCCGTATAAATGCACCTGCTCTGTGTCTCAGGGTCCTGTTCAAAGTGCAGAGAGCATCATGAAGACCAAGGAACACACCAGGCAGTTTCCGAGATACTGTTGTGGAGAAGTTTAAAGCCGGATTTGGATACAAAAAGATTTCCCAAGCTTTAAACATCCCAAGGAGCACTGTGCAAGCAATCATATTGAAATGGAAGGAGTATCAGACCACTGCAAATCTACCAAGACCCGGCCGTCCCTCTAAACTTTCCTCTCGAACAAGGAGAAGACTGATCAGAGATGCAGCCAAGAGGCCCATGATCACTCTGGATGAACTGCAGAGATCTACAGCTGAGGTGGGAGAGTCTGTCCATAGGACAGCAATCAGTCGTACACTGCACAAATCTGGCCTTTATGGAAGAGTGGCAAGAAGAAAGCAATTTCTCAAAGATATCCATAAAAAGTCTTGTTTAAAGTTTGCCACAAGCCACCTGGGAGACACACCAAACATGTGGAAGAAGGTGCTCTGGTCAGATGCAAACCAAAATCGAACTGTTTGGCCACAATGCAAAACGATATGTTTGGCGTAAAAGCAACACAGCTCATCACCCTGAACACACCATCCCCACTGTCAAACATAGTGGTGGCAGCATCATGGTTTGGGCCTGCTTTTCATCAGGAGGGATAGGGAAGATGGTCAAAATTGATGGGAAGATGGATGGGACTAAATACAGGACGATTCTGGAAGAAAACCTGTTGGAGTCTGCAAGAGACCTGAGACTGGGACGGAGATTTATCTTCCAACAAGACAATGATCCAAAACATAGAGCCAAATCTACAATGGAATGGTTCACAAATAAACGTATCCAGGTGTTGGAATGGCCAAGTCAAAGTCCAGACCTGAATCCAATCGAGAATCTGTGGAAAGAGCTGAAGACAGCTGTTCACGAACGCTCTCCATCCAACCTCACTGAGCTCGAGCTGTTTTGCAAGGAAAAAAACTGATAGAGACTGATAGAGACATACCCCAAGCGACTTGCAGCTGTAATTGCAGCTAGGGTGGCGCTACAAAGTATTAATGCAAGGGGGGCAAATAATATTGCAAGCCCCTGTAATGGAAATTTTAGTGCCTTGCTTGATTTGCTCTTTGATACTCTACAGGAACTGACAAAAGTATTAGAACCCCTCAGTGTTGTTCCACTCTTCTTTTATATAGTCTATATGTAGTAGTATATGATAATAAGGACTTCTTAAACTTTAACTAAAAGGTTAAAACTAACAGTTGTCTACTGGGGACAAAGGGGATCTGGGATTTTTCCCGCCTTGGAACAGGAGCGAGGTGTACGGACCTCGCTGGCGCGGTTGATGCCACGCTGCGCACGGGTGAACAGTAATTCACCAGTAGAGACCCCTCCCTGTACAGTTGAGTGAGGCTCCCCTAACCAGTAAGTTAGGGGGAAGGCGATTAGGATGCCATAAAGCTCTAAACTCTTGTGGAGACGTCTGCAGGTTTTAAAGGAATATTCCCCCATTTACCAGTAAGTAAAGGGTGTGACAAGGCTGTCAAGCATGAGACAGCAGTTCAGTTCTAAGGGATTACCTCCTCCCCAGGGAGAAACGTGTGAGAAAATATGGACCACAACGCACCAAGTGCATCAATATATGGGTTAAAACTTTTGCAGCTCTACAATATTAAAAAGGACTGAGGAAGCGACAAAAGAGAAAATAGGGAAAGGAAAAAAAAAAAGACAATGGATGACAGGTATGTGAAAAACTAACTGACTGACTGACAATACTTCTGTTTGTGCAAAATCTGAACCATGTACTAAACCTTTTTCTCTGCCTCTTACACACATACACACACATACACATGGGGATTTGAGCGCTCCCTGGACATTAGACACCTGCCCTCCCCACGGCTTCACTCCACCAGAGACGCTTCTTCAGCATGACCTGAAAGGAGGAGGTCCTGCCTGCCTGCTGCAGATGACAGCGTGAGAGTTTCCACCAGAACAAAACTCAGAAGAAGTCTGGTAAAAAGCCCAAAACCCACTGAGATGGGCAACAATCCATGCTGGTTGCCAGAGCCAGAAGAGCATTACACTGGCCTCATCTTGAGAGCACATCTTATGCAGACAGAGGAGAAACAGGCTGGAGCAAAGTTTTCCCTCCCTCCTGAAGAAGTTAAAGTGGACAAGGAAAGAGCAAATATCCACCAACAGGCCAGGGGAGCGCCTGGGGACACAACAGTCCAACTCTGGAGCGGTCAAGAAACTGAGGGGGGTAACGTACAAACACACACACATTTGCAAATATCTTTTCTGTTTTTCTGCAATGAAGAAAGCTTATTAACCGCTGCTGATGTGGTTTTGACGTTGACAGACGTAACAAGAGGTTAAATGTTATTCCTGTGTTAAAGAGATTATTTTCCAAAAGTTTACTGAAATAATTGTTTTAGGGAAACAAGTTCTCTCTCTCTTCTTGGTAGATTCAGGGTCAAATATTGCTACATAAAGTCCTTTAAAGGGCCGAGGAATTTTTAAACACCTTCAAAACTCAGCGGTAACCATGTGTTTTCTATGTCAGCCTCAGGACAGATCCCATGGAGGAGCATTTTAAAGTCCATTGCATGAGTAAAACCTGGTGGGCTCTCCTTCAGGCATTGTTTTCTGTTGTCAGTGTACCCCGTAAATCTAACGGGTAGAGACCTCTGAGAATAGGGTTAGTTTTACTGCAGAGGGTCTCCGTACAGTCTGACAGCTTTGGCCACAAGCGTTAACTAGAGCTTGAATGGAAGGTAAATATTCATTGTTTTCACAGCAGCTGCGGGAAGAGGTTAAATTAGCTGATTTTCCCACTCTTCTGATTTTATGAAGCCTGCTGACTTACACTGTACCTCATATCTGGTCCTGACAAAACTATGAAAAGCTTGGTTCTGCATTTTTCTCCTCTGGGAAAAGAAAGAAAATCTAATCACTTCTGTGTTGCACTGGAATGTAAACACACTTGTTATTTTCTCTAACACCCCAACAGCAAAATGTTTCAGAGTAATGGGTTCACTTAAACACATCTTCCCTGGCAAAAACCTGTAAAATGAGAATGGAAAGATGTATTTTTGGTTCTGAAGGTAAGAAAGAATCTAATTGGACAAGTGGTACCACAAAAACTCTAAAATTATGTTCTCTAAAGACTCTGTTTAGAAAGGCCTTCTTCCAGAAACTGTGGAACTATTTTCCACCACAGAACCAGAATTTGAAGCATGATTTTCCTTTAATCCAAAACAGATCTGTGTTGTTTTATTATAATGTCTGAAGCTCCTTATGAACTCTGGGTTAAAAGAAAATATGACGTGTGGCTAATTTAGAGCTGTGAACTAGCGATTGAAACTCCTAAATCTGTTATTGTTGATGCCAGAAATAATAAACCCTCTAGTCTGAAAATATTTAAGGTATTTAATCAATTTTCTTTAATCTCTGCAGAAAGCTGGCATCAGTGTTTAAAGCAGTGGTCCTCAACCTGTGGTTCCTGGACACCTGAGGCCCGTGAGCCATAGATTGTGGGTCAGTGAAGAAAACTTAAATAAATCAATAAATATATGCCATTTAACTGAACAGAGTACATTCAAATAAAAAAAACAACCCAAAGTACTACACTTATTTAATAAAAGATCTAAGCCAATGATGGGTTCTGGCTTTAAAATCCATTAATACTCAAATTAGGTTTCTACTTTGGGGAAAACAGATTGAGGCTGAAGGTTGTTTTGGAGCCAGGGCTAGGATTCAGGAAATTAAAACTCATAGTGACTAAAGTCCTTTATAACAGAATAAAGGCAGAAGTAATTAGGGTTCAGGAATTAAAATCCTAGGAAAGACCTTTATGGGGCATAAAGGCAGGTAAAGTCCTTTATTTTAGGGATAAATAAAGGCCCCTCTTTTAACATTAAAGAGGAAGAGCGGCTCAAACTCCAGTCTCCTCCCCAGGGAGAAATGTTTGATTTCATGACAACTTGGATGAGTTTGAAAATTTTCAAATAAAGGTTTCATTTTTGGGGACTTATAGGGTAAAAGAATAATTAAATCCTTCACTACCTAGGAGTACCAAACAAATTTCAAATTAGCACAAAACATAGTTTAAATTACCAAAATTTCAAATAATGGAACATTTTCTAGCATTTGAATTATAACAGAGGGGTCCTGAGAATAATTTTCTTCCCCAACTTTCAAAACTTTAATAACCCTGACTTAAAGAAAATTATGTCCAGTCCCTTTTGAAGTGCTAATGAAATAAAATCTAGTTGGGGATTAAACTTAATTGTTCATTTTTCTGTTTACGTTTTAACACTGCAGTGTTTGTATTTGTTTAGTGTTTGTATTTGTTTAGTGTCTGGGTATACCCATAAAATCTCAATGCGGCCTAAAAATAATTGTCTGCATTTAACCTGAGCAGAGAAACTCTGAAATACAGCTGTGATCAAATTAAACTTAACACAAAGAGAAATTTAAGAGCAACTGTCATTACAATGTTTAAAGTATGAAGAATTAGCAAAGAGTTTCAGCAGCAAAGAATTTGGATTCATATAAGAGAAGACTGCTGCTGTGCTTCTAAATTATTTGAGATCTCTTTGAATTGTGTGCACTTATCTTTAAACAGGATCCTGATGATTATCAATCAAAGCATCTGAAGATATGCTAAGAAAAAACATTTTTGAAAAGAGATTGTTGAAAATTTCTTTAAATTACTGAAGCTTCATTAAGTCACTGAGTAGATTTGACGTCATTAAAACATTTATTCAATTTGATATTTACAATTTGATCAGGAAAAAACTAAATTTTGGCCAACTGTGTCTCTGTCTGTGATGTTTGTCTTTGTTTCACTGGAATGAATGTTTGTTCATATGTTGCTATAATAATTCATGTTTAGAATAATGTTTTCTAAGCCAGACTGATTAAAACCTTCAGTTTTCAGGAAAGCTTCTTAACTCCTAAGAAGCAGCATGTTTTTGATATAAGTTGATGTTAACAGTTCTGCAGTCTAAGGTCCGCTAAGATAGGTTGGAAGGACAGAACCGTGGGGACCGCCCACAGCCCACCTACAGACAGCCTATCAGAGGTTGGTTCCGCATGGCTCCGCCCACCTACCAGGTTTGAACACACCTTAACTTCCATGGAAACGCTCACCCCTCCCTTCCTGAGTTCAACACTGAAAGAAAAGTGAGAATAATAAAGGGGGCTTGTTGTGATAACTGCGTTAAAATGCATGTTTATAAAATGATTAAGGATAAAGCATGAAATTTAGATTTATGTGTTTGTAATTAAAATGTTAATGAAATAGTTTAAACTTCTTCAAATAATTAGTTTTGCTTGCGGAATCATTGGGGATTTAATGGAGTGAAAACTTTATCCTGGTGCCAATAAATTAAACTAGCAGAAAGTTCAAGATATGCCACAAATAAGGAATATATTTTATAACAAACCTGAGTCATGATCCTATTCTATAATTAATGATTAGGTTCAATTGGTAGGATTTATGCATTAAACCTGCATGATTAAAATTTACTCATCTTAAACCAAGACAAATCAAGATGATGTGACTCATTTATGATTGAAACAAAAATGAACTTCATAACATTTAATGTTTTTTGTTAAAACTGAGGTGACTGCAAATAGAAACAACCAAGTTGTTTTTTCCAAAATTTATTTAGGTAAATTCACAGTGGTGAACTCTGAGACCAATTTAATTAATACTAATTTATTTGAAATACATGATGATAAATTAATTCATTCTTAATGAACAATTCTAATGATGTAAATGGCTATGACAGTTGGTTATGACAGTTGGTTTCAGAATGCAGATGTGTACATTTGTGTCCGCACACCTGGGAGGCTAGCAACTGGAAAATGGTGTCCGGACTGGACTTATGTGTACTGGAATTCAAATCCAAAAGGTTATGTCAACCCGAACTCTAACTATATTCCACAGGGCCTGCGGCAACACATCAGTTTAATTAGAGACAAGTCCACCCAACGAACTGACACCACTAGATATAATCCCCTGGAGCTGGAAGTGACCCACTGGGATTGTTTCGAATTCAGTTTGTGGATCAGCCTAAACCTCCTGATGAAGTTCTAGATATGACTGGTGTTAGCACTTCTCCTAGCCCAACCACACCTCCTCAAGCATTGGTCACTTACTTAAATGTCTCATCACCTGAAGTCATATTGCAGGTTGAAACTGGATTTTCTGACAAAAACACCTGGTTAGAATGGATTACATTTACTGCTAAAAGCAATAACATGACAGTGTATTGCCTGTTCATCAGCCAGACCACTACTTTTCACTACTCCTGCTCTCCCACGTGGTGTATGATGAGTATAAGTTAGCCAATCCTGTAGTCAGTGGGTTTGAATCAATATTTCTTTTTATTATTATTATTATCTTTTTATTTTTCTTTGATTTTTGAGGTTTTTAATTCATTATGTTCTTTGTGTATTCAGTTTATCTGGTCATTCCTTAAAATGTTGTTGATTACATTAATTTCCCCCTACAGAGTTAGTTGATAGGTGTTTTATACACGTTTTCCATCTGACAGATGGAAGTTTTAATTTGTGGTTTTTAGTAATCAGTTTTATTACTCATTTCTTCCTACCAATTCATACATTTTTATTTGTTTTTATTATTATTAAACATCTTTATTCATTTTTTATTACTAATTTTTTTATTAATCAATTCACTTTTATAATTACATTTTCTTATACTTTCCTTCATTGTCATTCAGTAAAATTTTCTTAGGTGTTCGATAACATATGAAACTAGTTTCATTATAATCGAAGAGGGTGGATTGTTATGGACATTTTAGTGCCTTGCTTGTTTTGCTCCTTGATACTCTACAGGAACTGACAAAAGTATTAGAACCCCTCAGTGTTGTTCCACTCTTCTTTTATATAGTCTCAGAGTGGTGGTTTCTCAGCCTTCTTCTTGCACCTGTGTGAGATAATATGTATGCCACATTGTTAAGATTATGTCTGGGACCTCGTCTCTCTGGGTCTCATGAGAGTTACCTTGAAAACTGTTGTAGCTTATAAGGAGAACCTTTGCTTTGTCTTGTCAGAATGATTTGGCAGCACTACTGAGGCCATCTCCAATGCTGTAAAAAATCCTTCTCTCTTGCAAGATTATAATAAAGCTGATTCTGAGTGACAATCATCGGTCTCTGTCTTGGTAAAAACAAATTTTTCTACAACACCCCACTTTTCAGCTTTTTATTTGTTAAACAAGTTTGACACATTCAATAAATTTCATTCCACTTCACGATTGTATCCCATTTGTTGTTGATTCTTCACAAAAAAAATAGAATTTTATATCTTTATGTTTGAAGCCTGAAATGTGGCAAGAAGTTGAAAAGTTCAAGGGGGCCGAATACTTTCGAAAGGCACTGTATATCCTATGGTTAGTTCAGACTTTAAATTAAATAAAAAATTGTAAAATAATAAAAATTAAAAAAAAGTTATATATATATATATATATATATATATATATATATATATATATACATATATTATATTTACATATTAAATTAAAAAATGTACATTTCTATGAGTTAATTATTAATTTTCTGTGATTTAACTATTAATTTAGTTAGAAAAAGATGTTCTTCCTTTTTCCTTTTTGCCCCACGTCTCTCTCTTTCTTGCTTTTTTTCCTTTTCGTTTCCGTCTCCGTCTCCATTGCCATTGAAATAATCCCAAAGCAGTTATTTTTTTTAATTATATCAAGCAGAGCACTATAGCATTAGCTGTATGATCCACCTGTGAAAGTAAATCAGTTGAGCTTCTTCTTGGCACTCAGACAATTCTGAGCGCTATTCTTCCAGTCAGGATATGTACAAAACAAACAAACAAAGATTTAGAATAATTTCTCAGTTTGTTTTAGAATAATCGATCCAATTAATTGGCCTAATTGAGTGGTCTGAATTTTTTTCCACTGTTAGGTAAAATCCTTTGAGATTTTTCTTTTTTTTTGTCAAACCTTGAATATTTATGACTGGTCTTGAAGATTTATTGCAGCATAACATCTAACCTTACAGCAACAGAAGACAAACAACCTGCTTTTTTGGGTACTGTCCACTAGGTGTCAGGCTCATTCAGAGAGTGAAAGTGAGCAGGGACTTGAGAAGAGGAGGACTCACTGAAGCTTGTGAAGAATCAAGAAAGTTATGTCAGCAGCAACAGATGGCTGTTGCAGGATTAGTTAAAAGGATCAAATATGGGATGTTTCAGATCAGAAAGGTGATATGGAGTCAGAACTAATAGTTAAACTCTTAATCATATTATGCTTTTCAGAATCAGAATCAGCTTTATTGCCAAAACAAGGAATTTGACTCCGGTACACTTTGCTCTTTGGTTTTTGTTTTTGCACTACAGAATATATATATCTACAATGTACAAATACACACATATATAAATAAATAAAAAGGTGCATTTGCAACATCTGTATGCTGTTGTTTTGTACTCTATTGAATGTTCAACAGAGAAACAGGCTGGGGGAAGAAACTGTTTCTGTGGCGGCTGGTTTTAGTGAACAGTGCTCTGTAGCGTCGGCCTGAAGGCAGAACTCTAAACAGTTTATATGCAGGGTGTGTGGGATCTGCAGAGATTTTAGCAGCTTTTCCTGACCCTTGACCTGTATAAGCCCTGGATGGAGGGAAGGTCAGCCCTGATGATTCTCTCTGCAGTCCTGATTGTTCGTTGCAGTCTGGACCTGTCCTGTTTTGTGGATGAACCGAACCACACTGAGATGGATGAAGACAGGACATACTGAATGATGGCAGTGTAGAAGATGACCAGCAGCTCCTGTGGAAGGTTGTACTTCTTGAGTTGCCTCAGGAAGTACAGTCTCTGCTGGGCATTCTTTCGAACAGTGTCTATGTGTGAAGACCATCTCAGGTCCTCAGAGATGGTGGTTCCTAAGAACCTGAAGTGATCCACAGCCGATACAGTGTTGTTGAGAATGGTGAGGGGGGTGTATGGAGGTGGTGTTTTCCGAAAGTCCACCACCATCTCCACAGTCTTGATTGGGTTTAGTTCCAGGCAGTTCTGACTACACCAGTGTATCAGGTGATCCACCTCCTGTCTGTATGCAGACTCATCACCGTCCTGGATCAGTCCAATGACAGTGGTGTCATCTGCAAACTTAAGGAGTTTCACGGACGAGTCCGCTGAGGTGCAGTCATTTGTGTACAGGGAGAAGAGGAGTGGGGATAGAACACACCCCTGGGGGGCACCAGTACTTATTGATCTTTTGTCTTTGTATCCGACTTTATTTATTATTGACTTTACTCAGATTTAAGAGTTTTTGAAAAAACAAATGTTTTTATTTGTAGTAGATTTCACAACTCATTCGTTCTGTCACAGTTCTGATATATATATATATATATATATATATATATATATATATAGAGAGAGAGAGAGAGAGAGAGAGGATGAGAGAGAGAGAGAGAGAGAGAGATATCTCTATATATAGATATATAGAGATATATATATATATATATATATCTCTATATATAGATATATAGAGATATGTATATATATATATATATATATTGGCCACCCGAAGGCACTGAGGAAAGCGAAAATCATTGTAAAAATTTTTGAAGGTTCTCAGAGCTGATTGGCTGAAACTGTAGATACCGTTTGTTCTGAAACAAGGACCATGTTTGTTCTTCTGCCTTTCACCATCTACTGTGTACACATGTTGAATTATATCATGTTTGAATTGCAATTGCACTTCGTCATCTTTGTGACGGATTAAAGTCAACATGCAGAGATCAATAACAAGAACATCTAACCAAGTACACCTTATGGGAATAAGGGAATAAGAGGGAATAAGAGAATCTTTCCCATGAAACCCATGAAAAAACTTCTACCTGTTTGTGCAGTTTTGTGCACTGTCTGCACAGGTGAACTCCTTGTTGACAGGTAAGGTAATACAACCAGGAAGAGCCAGAGAAAGGCAGCATAAACAGCATCCTGTTAGCTACAATTCACAATGCAAACATTAAATAATTTTAAAAGTTCTATATTCTAAAGCTTAATAATTACAGTCATATTCCTGCAATAACATTTTATGGTTTTTTTTCCATTCTAAACCAAAGTGCGGGAAATCTATTTCTTTTTAAAAATAACCTGAGATTTATTTTGGCATGAAAAATTAATTTACTAAATAAAACAAGAAATGAAAATATCTAGTTAAACATTAACTGTGAATAAACAAGAACACAAAGAAATAAAAAGAAGATCTGCGTGCAATCTGCAACAAAAAAGCTACTTCTCACAGGTCTGACTGTAGAAGAAGAAAACCTGTCTCTGAAATTTGAGGTTCAGGCATTTTTCTGAAGGTACAAGAGGAAAAAAGACGAACTCTTCCAAAAAAAACACAAAAAAAAACAGATGTGAATTGTTGTTCGGACGTCCTTCTAGGATGTTTAACATTCTCATCGATGCTGCAAGGTAAACTGTAATAAAGGTATTATTTACAAAGAATTTTGAATAAAATCACATCTTATTTCTCTCAGGATTATTCTATTTTTGGTGTTGTATATTAAAGGTCGTGTGGTTTTGCACCAGAATACTTTGTACATTAGATTGTACTAAAAATATTATTGTACAGTTAATGCGATTGAAACTGCTGCATTGGATATCATTTGCTATAATCTGTATGGGAACATTTAGGATTTTTAGCACTCATATTGTTTGTTATGAGTAAAGACTGTTAAATAGCAAAGAAATAGCAAGGAACATCAAATTATTTAAGTACAATGAATGTTGAAGGAAGTTCAGATTGACTCACTACAAGTAAGGAACATTCTGAAAAAAAGAAATCGAAAAACAATGAATTGGATTTTTGTTTGCTGGATTATGAAAATAAATTAGCTGCACCCAGAGAAAGCCATCAAAGAGCACATCAACCTTGGGCTCATCTATTTAAAACAAATGAGTTAATGCGGTTTTAAAAAATGCAAATAATGACGTTCCTTCATAAAAACCACAACAGGTTAATTGGTGTACTTTTGGTTTTATCAACTCATCTAAACAAATGCTATTCATGTTATAAAGAAGAAACTCATTATGTTTAAATTCTGTGACATAAGGAATAACACAGTCTTTACTACAAGTCGATGTAGCATTTTAGCAACATTTTGTTTTGGTCTTTTCTGTTTTGAATATTGTTCAGGGATGATTTCTGTTGATATCTGTTCATAAGAATAAACCAGGTTAAAAAGAAACTGAATGGTTATAAAAAATGTCAATTGGAACACTGATAAAAGGATGTTCACTCCCTTCCCATGCACTCATCCACTCACATGCAAAGAGATAAAGTCCAACCAGCTGGCAAACATTAATGAGTAAACTTTACAATGACTGTGACTTATGAGGGGTGACTTCAGCAGCTCTTGAACTTATAAATAGGATGTGACATAACCCTGGATCTATCAGCAGTGCTCAAAAAATGCATCTCTTTAAGAAGCTTCTTTAGAAGATTTGAAGAGTTAAACTGTAGAAGATGATAAAGGAGGTGGTGATTGGGACTCTGTGCGGGGCTGTCGTCTTGACTATAGGTATCCTAATCGGTCACTTTGGTATCAAAAAGAACTCTGCACCATCCTGGTGGAATGATGTGTCGAAGGATGTGGACGAGAACCTCATCAAACAGTTTTTATCCGAGGTGGATACAGTCCAACTTCAGGAGAACCTTAGGTGATATGATTCTTTTAGTCTTGGAATTACGTTTTTTGGGTATTTGTGCCTTTATTTTACATGTGAGAATTGGTGAAAAAACCCCACGTGGTCTTACCTAAAAAGGTTTAACCCAGGGAAAATTAGAAGTATAACTTTATGTCTGGGTTTTAAAGGGGGAAAAAATTTTCCCTTTAAACCACCATTTTTTTGTAGGATTTGAAAAAAGTGCCTCATATGGCCACATCACCTGGAGATGAACAGACGGTGCAGTTTGTGCTAAAAAGATGGCAGGATCCAGAAAGCGGTCTGGATAAAGCCTGGCAACAGGAATATAAGGTCTACCTTTCATTCCCCAACTCTGATAACCCCAACAAAGTCACTGTTGGTGAGTAAAAAAAGTGACACAGAGACCATTCCCTATGGACATTTCCCTTTTTTTGGCTTGAGATTTTGTAATTTTTTTCAACTACTTAGCAATGAGTTTCACGAGGCCCGACTGCTGATGATAATTTGTTTATTTTAGTAAACGCGTCAAATTCTGTGCTGTTCACTGTGAGAGAAAGGGAGAAGCCCTAAACCAAACAAAAAGACCCCAGGTGGTTCAAACCGTTGCCATACTTCCCCCAGGAATGAATGGAAAGGGAAACCCAAAGACCTATACACAATGTTTGATGTTTTCTATAAATAAAAAATTTATTTTTAATATTCTTGATCATAAATAGAATTAATAAATAAGTGAAATAATAAAAAAAATAAGTAAAAAAAAAAATAGAACACAATGCTGACTTTCTTTTATTTTTTTTTTATTGTCACTTTTACAGCAAAACAGACACATCACAGCCAGTGATTTACTGTATGTTTTTGTGTTCATGTTTCTGTCAGTGCCAATGTTTGTGGGACATAGATTAGGAAAGTAATTTACCAAAACAGTAAAACTCACCTCATGTTAATAACTCTAACTGGAAATAGATTGGATCTGACCTGTCAAAAACCTGAAGTCGTGAAGATCTTCTCACTTCAAATCAGTATACTTTGCTTTTAAAGAATATCAGGACTTTATCTGCTCTGAATAGTCATCTGCAGTAATCAGCTAAAAAATTCAGTTAGTTTATACGGTCTCATGTTAATTCTTTAACTTCTTTTACCATTGTTCTTAACATGACTAGATAAGGACTGAAGATAAGCACACCATTGTTTTTCTTGTGAAATTCCCAATAGGTTTGATGTGTCACATGACCGCTTTTCCTATTGAAAAAACAAAAGTTGGATTCAAAATGGCCGCCATGGCCACCACCCCATTTTAAAAAATTTTCCCCCCCTTTTTACACATATACTAATGTGCCACAAACAGGAAGTTAATATGACCAACCATCCCCATTTTATTAAGGTGTATCCATATAAATGGCCCACCCTGTACATGTGGCAGCAGATAAGCAACTTCAAGGCTTTTAATCTCTTGTTACAATTCATTAATCATAAAATATATGATGATTGATCCATCAAGATATGTAAGATAATCTGTAATGGCTCACGGTGACTGGAGCATTTTTATATTACTGTAAGTGTTACTTTATTTCTGGGTGGTGAATCTTTACAGTAACCCCGTTTATCTGATAAATCATAACATGAAAGCAACTTGTATTGTTTGACAGGACATTTCACTCAGCTATTTTTATGACTTTAGGGGAAACTTGTTTACGCCAATCAGGGCAAACCAAGTGACTATCACCTTCTGAACCAGACCATTGATCTAAGAGGAACCATCGCAATCACCAGATATGGTGGAGCAGGGAGAGGAGCTAAGGTAAGTTTCTACTAGTAAGGGGACTGCATTCATTGTTTTTATCACATTACAGAGCAACAATGACTCATCGGTGGATCACTACTTATCCAAAGATTTCTAATAATAAAGTCAGAGCAGTACACAACGTAGAAGTGTCATTAGCATAGTAAATGATATGTAGTGTTAGTTTTCCTCAAAACCTAACATTTCTTATGCAGACCAAAATGTTTATTATGGCCTCACCCGGCTAGAGCACCTCCTTCTACTCGTTTGTCCATGGCTTTTTGTGAAGTTTAAATGGTAATTCCCAATATTTTCTTTTAAAAATGACTTTCATGTTGTCAATATTCTATTAAAGGCACATGTATTGGCTGCATTACTGATAGTTATCCTATTAGATGATTTGTCTTTCTGAGCCATGGCTCTTTGCAGTTCCTCCAAAGTAACCATGGGCCTCTTCGGTGCTCCCCTGATTAAGGCGGTTATTTACCAATACATTATACTGAGGTTTGTTATTAAAATAGGACAAATTATGGAAATGTTCCAGGGGTTTAAATACTTTTGTAAGGCTCTGACTTTACTGAAAATGAAAATACGCAGATAATGTCAACAAAATTTGGTTGCTCACCAGATGTGTGTCTGATGCAGGCCATCAATGCAGCAGCCTTCGGTGTTGTTGGTGTGCTGGTGTACACAGACCCTCTGGACATCAATGATGGTTTCATGTCAGACACCAATGAGACGTACCCCCACTCCTGGTACCTGCCGCCCACTGGTGTGGAAAGAGGTTCCTATAACAAGGACTTTGGAGATTTGCTCACACCGTACTTGGCTGCCAAAGGTAATCAGTGTATTCAATAAACATGAATAAAGCTTCAAATAAACTCTCTGCCACAACATAATGGCAGTGAGCTGCTGTATGTGCTCTTAATAATGGTTTCTTTTTTATTCTCTAGAGGAAACCTACAGAATCTCACCTGAAGACATAACTGGGATCCCTCCCATTCCAACACAACCAATTGGATTTGAGGATGCATACAGATTAATCTGGTCTGTGGAAATTTGCTTGTGGAATAGTTAGAATTCAAACAGACTCATAAAAACATCAAATCATTGTTTTATTTCTTTTGGTTGTTTCAGTGAACTGGACGGAAAGAAAGCTCCAGATGAATGGCAGGGAGGATTTAACTGTACCTACAATTTTGGTGGTCCTGGGTTTAAACCTACATCTTCCTTCAACAACAGGTTGTCAATATTTAACAATATATTTTACCTTTCAACATTAGCCACTCACTACAAAAAGAATTATTAGAATTATTTTTGATCTTATAATTTAAAAGATAATTTATCTTGTGCCTAACCTAACCTAGTGATTCAACTTTCCCTCCTATAAGTAATTGCATTGAAATAAATAGATTACAAACAAAATATAAAGTAGAAAAAATAGCCAAAGCTATTGAGAAATGATCGGAGTGAAGAGAAGGGTTTGTCTCTGTTTACATTTGCAACTAAAGCATTCCTTGGATGAAAGGACCAAATATAGACAACACGTACACTCAAATTCAAATAAAAAATGGGTGGTGTCTATTAATCTGCCCCACAAGCTTAACTTGTATAACCTTTATCACAATCATAGAACCAAAGTTACCTAACAGTTAAAACACAACTTTCAAAGGAAGTCTGAAAGTGCTAAAATACCTTCATTTAAAGATGATTACCTATAGTTCAAAGGGATTTTTAGATTATTAGGTTCAGCAAGTTCTCGATTTGTACTGTGTCAATATATTTAAGCATCTACAAGTGAATTCTCAGTTATCAATCTGTATCTTTGTTACAGTGATGTAAAACTGGAAATCTTTAACCAAGGAAAGATATTAAACTCCTCCAATGTGATGGGAGTTATCAGAGGAAGTGTTGAACCAGGTGAGACTTGTGACTAAATACAAATCAGTGATCGATGGTTTAATCTCTGTAACCATTTTGCATGTGTGTCCACAGACAGGTATGTAATCTATGGGAATCACAGGGACAGCTGGGTACATGGTGCCATTGACCCAAGCAGTGGAACGGCAGTCATGCTGGAAATCACCAGAGTGCTGGGCAGAATGGTCAAACAGGGTGAGAAGAGTTATTTAAATGGTCGTTTTATGGTTTTGATTGGTGTTCACTCATCTCTGAGCCTCTTTATGGCAGGAAAATGGAGACCTCGTAGGTCCATTATCTTTGGAAGCTGGGGAGCTGAAGAGTTTGGCCTTATTGGGTCTGCTGAGTACACAGAGGTGAAGTCAGTCCCAATGTTTAAAACAAGAGAATATGTACTAATTCAGTTCAGTTGCTGTAAAGCAAAAACCGTATGTGATTTGAAGAAAGAGATACTCTCTTGTCTTTTTCAATGTAACATAAATGTATTTGCTAATGCAAAAAAATAACTTGTTCCTCACATTTTTTTCTTGTTGTGGAATGTTTTAAAGCAATGAAAACAAGTTTTGCATTACTAATTGCATATCCTTTCAATGAGATAAAGAAATATTTGCTGTATTTTCCCCTGCAGGAATACTTCACTAAGCTCAGTGAACGTACTGTTGGTTACATAAATGTGGACATATCCGTTTTTGGTAAGAAGTGGTATATTTTAGAAAAAGCTGTTTATGTAAATAAAATGTAACATTATGAAATAAAATAAGTAGTATAATTGTTTGCATGTAGTTTTCTGTATTGACAATTACATGTAACATTTTCATTATGTGCACCAAAACCTGAATGAATAAGAAAATGTAAGTTTTTTGTGGCCGGTAGAATTTCCCTTAGTTGTTCTATTTGCATGAAGAAATTCAAATGCGTACCATGTTTTTGTGGATTTTGTTAGTTCTTAGAGAGATTTTCCTGTGAATGAGAGTTGTAATGAATAGCCAGTCTTACTTATTCCTTTACATTTGGTTCTGCAGCAAATGCTACACTTCAAGCTTCAGCGATGCCATCAATGCAAAGTGTCATCTTCAAAGCTACAAAACAGGTTAGCTTTTTAATAAATCAACTAATCGCTGTTCGGGTGTTTCTTACAAGTGCTTTAATTTGGATTAAAACTAATTTACACTCAGCTTGAAGAAAGTTTCATATTAAACCACATTTGCTCACCAGGTCAGTGCTCCTGGAATTGATTCCACATCTGTGTACGATAACTGGATCCGTTACTCCAACAGAACAAGCCCGGCCCATGGAATCATTCCAAGGTACAATCATTCTTTGACACATCAGTAATTTATCCACTCTTTTTCAACTTTTATGAGACTTTTAAGTCTAATTTGTCATAAAATTTACATAATTGTTTTAAAGTTACCTGTGTTTGTCCGGACCAAGAGGCAGTAATAATAAGGCTTAATCTTAGCCTGATTTGTCCATCCCACAACATATTCCAATGTTTGTTCAGGATTATAGTCACGCTGGAACATAAAATTGGGTTCAATATTGATCAACTGATCTAAACTGTGACCCTAGTAAAAGTATAAAGGAAATCTGATAGGATGTTCAGGAACAAACCAGCTGCTTGGAAGATGATAGAACACCAGTCCACAGAGAAGCACGTTTAACATTAATGCTGGACAGGGAGGCTGTGAACCCAAAGGAAACTCCAAAATAAACACTGTCAAGGTTGGCAGAAATATGCAGCTGGCTGCTTGGACGAGCCAAGTACCTACTTGAGAACTATTTTATGGTTAAAAGAGACAAAGATTGAGCTGTATTGCCACAATGACAAGAAGAATGTGTGAAGGAGTGACAGAGACACTTTCACACCTAAAAACACGTTAATAACTTTCAAGCATTCTGGTGATGGTATCATGCTGAGGGTCTTTTTCACCGCTGAAATGCTGAAATGTCCATTGCATTGAGTGAGGACTTTTTTACAAATTCTTTAATTTAATTTTGAATCAGGAGCTGGATGGTTGACACTAAAACACAGTTTGGTGTTCTAACTGGATAATGATCCCAAATAAACATAAAATCTTGTTTAGAATATATGAAGAAGGTTACATTAGCCCCAACACTTTTAAATAAGCTTTACTAATTCAAGAAGAGTGTATATGTATGTCAATATGTGTCAATGTGTTGTGAGGTGCAACTTGCTGAAGCACATTTTACCAAGTATTAGCAATGTTGGATGTGTCTGCTAAAGCCTTTATTTGCAGTTTTAACCCTTGGTGGTTGAGAGGAAACGTACAATAAATTCAAAGTTGGGCAAAGGTTTTATTTTTAAAAATTGCTGCAGTTGTTTATTATCTGTTCACCCCCCAAAAAAAACCAACAGTTCAAACAAATATATTCATGTTTCCAGTCTTTGCAAACTTCTGACCGGAACTTATGCAGAAATAACAACAATCAGTAACAACCAGTCTCCTGAGTGACAGATGAAATTTGTCCATGTGAAATAAAATTAATTTGGCATCAGCCAGTGAAAAATGTCTGCTATTGTTTCCTAGAGTTGAGCAAATATCAATAAACTCCAGTTTTTGTAGCTGTGCATGATCTACATGATGAATTTTTTTATGTTTAGTCAGAAATTAAGCATTTGTATGCTCTCAGTAAATGCTGGTTTGTGCTTCTTGTACTTTTACTACAGGGTGGGATATCTGAATGGAGCAGGAAGTGATTATGCTGCCTTTGTACATTACCTGGGAATCGCTTCAATAGATATGTCAACACATATGACAGGGTATGAAAAAATTTTTTTTTCAAAGACTATTTCAAATGGTATGATGACTTTTTAGAGCTTTTAAGTCAGAGATGTTTCTGCTGAGTGTTTTAGGCTACACACAGATAGAAGAGAGACCCTAACCCCAAACAAACAAGAGAGTCCAAATTTCCAATACATTTTAAAGGTTTAAATATTGGAAATATTTTAAAAAAGCTGTTGAGTTAACCTGTAATTTTTTTTTTTTTACCAAACACTAAATGAAAAACACATACATAACAAGAACCAAGTGCAAACATGCCAAATATTATTAGTTAGAAATGTATTGCTAATAAGAATATACTTCTATAGACTTTAACCTATAAGACAAACAGATGTAGTTATATATGATTTTATAGAATTCAGTTCAGTCCAAGCTCAATACTTTCTATGAAAAAAGAACAAAAAGAGAAAACATCTAATCGCAGGTATGAAGGGCAGTGAAACGTTCACCTGTTACACAGGGAAATGGTGAATGGCAGGGATGATTTCCTGATTGCAGTAAAATCTAATATCAAAATACTGCAGCCTCATTTCTGTCGGTCACCTGCATATTTCAACATCTGTTCCTTCTTTTACAGAGTAAAACAAATGCTCGGATTTACCCTGCATACCACACGGCATATGACACTTTTGACTACGCTTCAAAATTCATTGATCCCGGTGAGTACTGCAATTTCCTTCAGTAATGAAAAATTATTGCATTTATACTTTTTTGTTGTGGTGGTGAGAATGATCATGTCAGTTCTGATAAAGGAGAAAAGGTGTTATATTTTCCTCTTCTTTTCAAAACCCAAATCCTGCTCCTCCTGCAGGATTTGTCAGTCACCAAGCTGTTGGCAGGAGTGCAGGAAACATCCTCATCCGACTAGCTGACAGTCTGATCTTGCCTTTACTGCAAACGGGACTATGTGCGAGAGTTTGGGAGGATACTGAGCACCAGGAGTGACCTCATGAGGCACAATAAAGCAATAAAACGATCTCAAATGGGGATAAACCAGTTTAAAATAAAGACAGCAAAAAAAACACTGAAATATCCTGTTGAAATATGTCATTGTCACCTTGCCAGGCACACTTACACAATTGCATCAAAGGCTTGGGTCAGGTTTTCGGATTTTAGTGGTACGTCTGGGAAATCCTGGTCTGCAAACACTAACCACTTAGATATTCGTCAATAATAAAGCCAGATCCGCTTTTAAGGCTTTTGTCATCAACCGCACTGGGGGGTAATAAAAAGCTTTCATTAAATGACTGAAGTGATTTGTTCTTTATTTCAGAACCGCTCAATCAAATGTAGGGGTCCCAACTTCGCAGCAAGCCAGCAGAACAGTGCGACAAAAGTGATTCAGAGCTCAGACCTGGCAAATTGAAATGGTCGGTGCGGGAACTCTTGCCTCAAACATATGAAGATAGTGACAGATTACCATGATGCACGGCTAAAACCATATAAGTCTACATCTCTCTCCGTCTCTTTTTTTTTTCAGGCCGCTAAATATCAGAAAGATTTTTTTTCCCCCCCCCCCCAAAAAGGATCAGGTCATGTTGTATGTGACGAGCCTTCTGAATCTTTGCCTTCCCAGAAAACATGGATCAGGTAGATAAATATGTATTTTATGCATGGTGCCTGAACCGATACCAGGCATTGGGTGATTGATACAAAAACTAAAACATGTAAAAGTTTAGTGCTCTCCATGTAATAGGTATGTATTATAAATACAGCATAAAGATGGTGGTGGTTTAACGCGACCGACCTGCAAAATTTTAATTCCTAATATACAGGGGTTGGACAATGAAACTGAAACACCTGTCATTTTAGTGTGGGAGTTTTCATGGCTAGTTAACATGGTGGCCAGCCCGGTAGACATTCTTCTGATTAGACACATCGTGCACCAGTAAGCGCAGAGTGTGAAGCTTCCAATTACAGGGTGAGAGCCTCCCCAGTTTGCTCAAATAATGGAAATGCACACAACATTATGGGTGCCATTACCCGATCAAAATAGGACAAATTGTTGGTGCAGTCTTGCTGGCGCATCTTGACCAAGGACAGGCAAGTCTTTGTGAGTATAAGAGTACAGTATCCAGGGGAAGTTCAGGCACACCAACAAGCAAGGCACGACCACCTCAACAGGAATTGACTGTGGATGCAAGTGAGGACAGCGTCTGAAAGGTGATATTCGGATGCTAAAACCCCGGATGTATCCAAAAAACCATTAAAAACCACGGATGCCAAATACGGGCAGAATCAAATGTGCCACCTCAACTCTCCCCGTTCACCAGAACGCCGCTAGGAGCTCCCACAAGGGTGCAATATCAACAAAACCGGCCCGGGCTGCTCTGCTATAGCCAAAAGCTTTGGTCAAACATGCCAATGCCAAAAGTGGTCTTCAATGTGCAAGGAGGCAAATCTTGGGCTGTGGGACATGTGAACCATCATGTTCTCTGATGAGTATCCACCTTTACTGTTTTCCCCACATCCGGGAGAGCTACGGGTGAAGAAGACCCAACAGAGCGTTACACCCAGACTGTTGCCATGCCCCAATGAAGCAAGGGCGTGGATCAGTGATGGTTTAGGGCTGCCATATCATGCGCATTCCCTTGGCCCAATACTTTGTGCTAGAGGGCGCGTCACTGCAAGGGACTACCGAACCATTCTTGAGGACACATGGCCATCAATGGTTCAAACATTGTATCCTGAAGGCCCCCCTCCGGTGCCGTGTATCAGGTAGACAATGCACCCAATACACACAGCAAGACTGTGAAAGATTGTTTGATATGAACATGAAAGTGAAGTTGAAACAACCTGGCCACTATCCTGGCAAGAATGGCTTAAAATCCCTCTGACCACTGTGCAGGACTTGTATATGTCATTCCCAAGACGAATTGACTCTGTATTGGCCGCAAAAGGAGGCCCTACACCATACTAATAAATTATTGTGGTTTAAAACAAGGTGTTTCAGTTTCATTTTCCAAACTCTGTATATCATCAAGAAGATTGGCATAAAACTAGCTTCTGCTAGAACTCAATAGATCGAAAGCATTGGAAACACCTTAATTTCTCCTTGCCACTCAATTTACAATAGCTGACATTTATGTGGACATAAAATGACAGCAGTACACCCAGCTCTGTCTTTGGTACAGAGCCTGGCAAGTGTCAGCGGGTAAAAAAAAAAAAATGGTGGAAATCTGTGTTCAGACTTTACGAAACTGTGCGCTCAGTTTTCCAATCTGTGTGCACGGATTACAAGACTGTGCTCTCAGTTTCTGCAGTCCATGCTCGCAGAGTACTCTGTAACATCTGTTGAGTTTGGACGCATGCCCCACACTTGTGAGGTAATTTACACTGAGATATCTCCACAGATGACACGGATTGCAAAATGGAGTGCACAGTTTAGTAAGGTGTCAGCATGGATTTCCACCAGCTTCTTATTTTTTTTACCCGCTGACACTTGCCGGGCTCCGTACTTTGCTCCGTACTTTGGCATCACACTCAGTACTGAGCCATAAATTACTTGACACTTCCATGCTGCAGCACAAGTCAGCTAAAACTTTTTTATGACAGGTCTGACTTCATTTTACAGTTTTTATACACATACATTTAGCACCGTTTTCAGGAAATGCAAGAGTTACTGATGTTCCACTTCACTGTGACTTTGCACATTCGCAAGCATCATTTTGCACTCTTTGTTTCAATGTCCCACAGGCATGTTATCTGGGCTTCAAGCAGTTCAGGCAAGGCAACCTTCCCAGGGATAGCAGATGCCTTCGCCCAAGCTGAGTCATCAGGTTTGTCCACTGACTGGAAAAAGGTGCACTACCACCTGTCAGTAGTGACCCAAGCCATCGAAGGGGCCGCCGACATGCTGAATGAAGTTATATAGTCATAAGTTCTTGTATAAACTACAACACTCCATTACAGTCTATTTATACATTATGCTACATGCAGAAATTTGGAAACCAGTGTAGAAGGATTAGAAAAAGACACACATATAATGAAACTATTAAGTTATAAAAATAAATATGCAACTTTTCCCTTCTAAGTGCTTGTTGTCAATGGTGTATATTTCAGCTTGCTGACATTTTGTTAATACCCAAGTATGCTCTGTCAGCCTGCAGTGCCTTGATCAATGCAGTTTTGTTTTAGACAAAGAAAGGCTGTCAGCACTCTCTGAAATTCTTCAAGTGATTAAATGAAAGTGAAATAAAATAAAAGCTTAATGTTTTCATAATACAAATGACAGAAAAAATCCTGCTTTTTAAAATAAAAGTTCTAATGAATTAAACTTCCAATATTTGTTGTATTTGATTATTAAAGGAGGCTGAGTTTTATATTTTTTATTGTGTGTTTAATAAACTATATATTTTTTATCTTTTAATCTGACTGTGCTGAAGTAAAAATTAAAAGTAAACGTTTAGGAGAAAAACGTCCAATACTACTTAAGTGGAATTATGACTAAAAAAAAAACCTAATGAAAAACAATATGGATGTCGAATTCCAATGCAAAGGAAACAGTTTACAATATGTTAGAACCAAAACAGCTGTTCAGATAAAGAACATCCTGTTTAAAAAGTTTTTATGAAATAAATCAACACCCAATAGATCATTTAACCTCCTTACTAAAACTAAAGAGAGAACCATTGTCTGAATACATCTGTGTGTACTGTAGTGATATTTAAAATATTTAGTTTTACTTGTAAATACTTTTTTCCAGCATTGCGGTATCCATAAAAGTAAATAAAAATGACTATACAAAGATTTTTTTTAAAGAATCAAGAAACAGACGTTTACCAGGTCTTGATCATCTTTGACAATGAAGCTGATATGAGATTCTCCACTGTTTCTCAAACTTTTTACGACAGGTACAACCTCAGTAAATTCTATGTTTTTCAAATACAGCCATACTGACAGCCATGTTAAACAGCAGTATAAGAGGATTTTGACTTTCTCAGTTTATCATATCATTAAAACAAACAAGTAGAAAGAAAAATGTTTTTAACCATGTTCTCTGCACATTTGGTTGAAAGTTAGTTACAATATGTGTTCATTTTTCTCAGAAGGTGATATTTCCAAGTTTCAAGTTGAAAAATGTAAGGTTTCCAGAAATCAAATTCAGAGTGGGAAAGTCTGATTCTTACCAATTCTAACTTCAAAATTCAATACGATGGCTTTGTATAAGAAACATTTAGTGACAGCTATGGTGAAAAACAGTTTTTTGCAGTTCTGACACTGTATGTCATCTAATATTTCTCTCACACAGTGCTATAAAGCAAAGGGGCAAGGACATGGTTAATGGTTTGGTGTCATTCCCAGAACAAAGTGCCAACTTTTTCAGGTAAATGGAGCCCAGCAAAGCCACCAGCACTTTTTACTGGTCCATTCTGCTTCAGTTCGTACTGGGAGTTCTCCAAAACTGTCTCCACTGCATTTCTCCTTTAAAAGCGAAGGAAAAAAAATATAACCTTGCAAATAACTGATGCCAAAATTTGATACCACTAAAATGCAGCCCATGACCACCAGTGGTACTCATAACCCAGTTTGAGAACCTTGGAAATAGTGTGATGTCAACAACAGAAGTTGGAAAGACTCGTGCTCGTATTCCTGCTATTATTACTTGGGCTGTCTTTAGTGGTACTCAGAACATTTTCGGCATCAGTTATTTGCAAGATGAATACAAATAAATACATTTTGTAGCTTTTGAAGCCGTTTTGCATTTTCCTCCAATGTCATTACTTGGATCTAGGAATGACATCCTATCCAACTTAACTATGATCCAATACCAACTTCAAACCCATTGGATTTCCTAACAGATATGCTAAGAGACCATGCTAACAACAGTTAGGAATCAAAGCTAATATAAATGCATTCCTCTGCATTCTGTAATTTAAAACACTGTGGAAGCATGTTCAGTGCAGGTGGTAGTATAGTACTGTGTGTGTGAAAGATTTAATGAGATACAAAATGTCATCTGTCAATATAATCAGTTTTAATCTGCAGCTATTGTTAGGTTTTATATGCAAGATGGACATATTGGATGCTGAAATCAGGGTTGGTCTGACATTTCCACTTGGAATTCAGACTTCTTGGGTCCTCTCTGTTATTTCTTCCCCATTAGGATATTTCAACTTATGAGTGAAAATGGAATGTCAAATATTATTTGATATGAATATTTTTCTTCCTTGTTCTCTTCTACAGTATATACAAAGTATATAAAGTTTGTATATACTGGGTGGTACTAGTTATAAAAGCCTCTGATATATTATGGTATATATATGGTATGTATAACACCCATTAGCAGCATTATGCCAACTTCAAGGATATCTAAAACCACGGGCTACAAATACTTGAATATCTTCGTTCTAATAAGCCTGCTCGTTTTAAATACAAAAATAGGTGTAGTTTCTATTATAGCCAAGTTTCTGTTCTGAATATTGTATCAGTCATGAGAAGGTAAATCTCGCTGAATGTTTGTATGAATGACATTGGCCAACTGAAATAAAACAGGCCTACACGTGAGGCTGGAGTACTCCCTCATGCCTCCAGAGGGCGAAAATGCTTTTAGACTAGATAACAGAGTGGCATGGTTTAAAAACAGGAAAAGGTGAACATACATAAGGATAACACTGGTGTGTTTCTATTTGGAACTAAGCACTTTAATTTAGATTCTATTCTATTGTCTGGGGTGAAAACATACATATTCTGGATAAATAGAAAATGTATTTTGCGGATATATTTTCAATCACATGGTATTTTGCAAGTCCTTAGGAGATATGTGTCATTTATCGAAACTGTAAGATTAAAAAGAGAGCTGTATTGTCAGATGAAAAGCCACACATCACTTTTAACATCAACAATGAGTCATTTTTTAGAAGGTTACAGGATTGGTACATCTTCTTCTGACACCCTGGTCGATGTATTTCAGTAAAACATGACTGTTTGTGAGTTAGTATTTTTAGTTGGACAGAAAAAAAATATTCATCGTTTTCCTCAGCAACTCAATAGATAATTTTACCTTCAAGCGGTTTGCCATTAAAATTTAATAGTCCATAGTGGCCAAAGCCGGTCTTTTTCCAGCCACTGTGTGGGTTGGAAAGTCCACTGTAGCTTTCTCTTATTCAGATTTGTAAATGCTGCTAAGACATCTCCTGCATTGGCCTTGGATTTAAGTCTATTGATTCATATCATTGCTGACCCATTATCAAACTTTCTTTTTAATCAAGCCACACATGAGGAAAAAAAGATTAAATCAGCTCTGAATAAATAGCTAAAATTGATGAACATAAAGGCCTTCATGAAGAGCTACTGTTAATGCCTGTATTTTACTAATTATCACCATTTTGTTGTAGAATTAAATAGGGTTTGTCCCAATAATTCTCTACTCAAGCAAAAGTATTAAGATAATACTTTTGCTTAAGAATAATGTAGATAAAAAAAAAAAACACAATAAGCTCAAAAAATAACTGAAGCTATTATAAGATCAGCCTCTTTTCTTTTTACTTCATGAGACTAACATTTACATGTTAGCTATAAATGAATTAGCGAGGTTAAAATCTCTATATATAAACATTTTAAACTGCTGTATTTTCTATCTATTGGTTCTCACCAAGGGGCTGCAGTAGCGCAGTTGGCATCACTGTTGCCTTGCTGCAATAAGGTCCTGGGTTCGACTTCCAGCCAGCGGTCTTTTTTCATGGAGTTTGCATGTTCTCCCAGTGCATGCGTGGGTTCTTTCTGGGTATTCCAGCTTTCTCCCACAGTCCAAAAACATGCCTGTTAGGTTAACTGCTCTCTCTAAATTGCCATCCAGTGTGTCTCTGTGTTGCCCTGCGATGGCCTGTCGACAAGTCTAGGATGTCCCCCGCTTCTCGCCCGTAGGGTCTCCCATGGCAAACAGGCTCTAGGTTACGGGTCAGACAAAGAGTGGATCAAGAGACCTTCATGACGACTACTAAATCGAGCCACGTGACGTTGGCCGGTATGGCGAAGCTCGGGTTCCACCCTGGAGCCTAAGCCTGGGGTCTGGACTCGTCGGAGAGCGCCTAGTGGCCAGGTTGCTCCTTGCGGGACCCGGCCGGGCCAAGCCCGAACGAGAGACGCGAGGCCATCCCCCTGTGGGCCCACAACCTGCAGGGGGAACCGTGAGGGACCGGTGCGAAGAGAGTTGGGCGGCGGACGAAGGTGGACCCCTTAGCTGCCCTATCCCCGGATGCTTAGGCTGGCTCTAGGGACTTGGAATGTCACCTCGCTGGGAGGGAAGGAGCCTGAGCTTGTGCGGGAGGTCGAGAGATATCGACTAGAAATAGTCTGGCTCGCCTCCACGCACAGCGTGGGCTCTGGAACCCATCTCCTCGAGAGGGGCTGGACTCTCTTCTACTCTGGAGTGACCCACGGGGAGAAGCGGCGGGCTGGGGTGGGTTTGCTTGTTGGCCCCCAGCTCAGCCGTCTTGTGTTGGGGTTTACCCCAGTGGATGAGAGGGTCGCATCCCTGCGCCTTCGGGTTGGGGACAGGTCTCTGACTGTCGTTTCGGCCTACGGGCCGAGCGGCAGTGTGGAGTACCCGGCCTTCTTGGCATCCCTGTCGGGGGTGCTGGATAGCGCCCCTCCTGGGGATTCCATTATTCTGCTGGGGGACTTCAACGCCCAAGTGGGAAACGACAGTGACACCTTGAGAGGCGAGATCGGGAGAAATGGCCTCCCCGATCTGAATCAGAGTGGTGTTTTGTTATTGGACTTCTGTGCTAGTCACCGATTGTCCATAATGAACACCATGTTCAAACATAAGGGTGTCCATCAGTGCACTTGGCACCAGGACACCCTAGGCAGGAGGTCAATGATCAACTTTGTCCTCGTATAATCAGAACTTCGGCTGCATGTTTTGGACATTCGAGTGAAGAGAGGGGCTGAGCTATCCACTGATCACCACCTGGTGGTGAGTTGGATCCGCTGGAAGGGGAGAAAGCCGGACAGAATTGGCAGGCCCAAGCACATAGTGGGGGTCTGCTGGGAACATCTGGCGGAGCCCTCGGCCAGGGATGTATTCAACTCCCACTTCCGGGAGAGCTTTGACCAGATTTCGGGGGATGTTGGAGACATAGAGTCAGAGTGGACCATGTTCTCCGCATCTATTGTTGATGTTGCTGCCCGTAGCTGCGGCCGTAAGGTCTGCGGTGCCTGTCGCGGCGGCAATCCCCGAACCCCGGTGGTTGACACCGGCAGTAAGGGACGTTCTCAAGCTGAAGAAGGAGTCTTATCGGCTGTGGTTGGCTTGTGGGACTCCTGAGGCAGCTGGCGGGTACCATGAGGCCCAGCGTGCCACGGTCCGGGCTGTGGCAAAAACTCGGGCCTGGGAGGAGTTCGGTGAGGCCATGGAGAAGGACTACCGGTTGGCCCCGAAGCGATTCTGGCAAACCGTCTGGTGCCTCAGGAGGGGGAAGCAGTGCTTCGCCAAAACTGTTTACAGTGGGGGTGGGAGGCTGCTGACCTCGACTAGGGACATTATCGGGCGGTGAAAGGAGTACTTCGAGGATGTCCTCAATCCTGCCATCATGCATTCCCTGGTGGAAAGAGAGGCTGGGGACTCGGGGTTAGACTCTTTCATCACCCAGGCTGAAGTCACCGAGGTGGTTAAAAACCCCCCCGGGGGGCAGGGCTTCAGGGGGGATGAGATCCGCCTGAGTACCTGGAAGTCTCTGGATATTTGGGGCTGTCATGATTGCACCCCCCTTTTCAAACTGCATGGCCCCGGTCGAGGACAGTGCCTCTGGATGGCGGACGGGGGGTGGTCCCCCCTTTTAAAAGAAGGGTGAGGGAAAGGGGGGTTTCCCAACTACGGGGGGATCAACCCTCAGCCTCCCGGGAAAGGCCTATGCCTTTGGAGGAGAGAGTCCGGTTGATAGTCGAACCTTGGCTGGGGAGCAGTGTGGTTTTCGTCCCGGCCGTAGAAACTGGACCAACTCTTTTAAACCCTCTACAGGGTACTCGAGGGCTCATGGGAGTTTGCCCCCAACCGGTTCACATGTGTTTTGTGGACCTGGAGAAAGGCATTCGACTGTGTCCCCCGGATGCCTTGGGGGGGTTGCCCCCAGGAGTATGGAATCGGGGGCCCCCTTATTAGGGGCCATCCAGTCCTGTACAGGGGAGCAGGAGTTTTTGGCAGCATTGCCGGCACCAAGGGAGTTGTTCCGTGCATGTTGGGCCCCGGCAGGGCTGCCCTTTGTCACCCGGGTCTTAAACTTTATGGATAGGATTTCTAGGCGCAGCCAAGGGCCCGGGGGGGGTTTGGGGGGGACCAGAGGATTTCGTCCTTTTTTTTTTGCAGATGACGTGGTCCTGCTGGCCCCCTCTAACAAGACCTACAGCATGCGGGGCGGTTCGCAGCCCAATGTGAAGGGGGGGAGAAAATCAGCTCCTCCAAGTCCGAGGCCACGGTTCTCGACCGGAAAAGGGGCTTGTCCTCTTCAGGTTGGAGGGGAGTTCCTGCCTCAGTTTAAGAAGTTTAAGTATCTCGGGGTCTTGTTCACGAAGTTAACAGTCTTACTGTTAAAAACTTCAATAGAAAACTTAGTAAGTGTTAAACGTATATTTGGGAGTGAAATGTATGGCTAGATACGTTTGTAAAAAGGAAAAATCTCTAATTTACTTGACAATGTTTTTATGGGATCAAATTTCCACAATGACTCTTAACCAGAAAAAACAAAAACAAAAATGTTGGGTTTACACACCAGTCTCAGAGTTTATTATTTTAAATATACATACTTTCCCCCCCCTCATGTTAAATACCCCACTTACCTTCCTTCCCTCCCCCATCTTGTTTACCTCCTTCTCAATTCTTTTTCATTTTTTACCCCTCCAAACAAAAAGCTTGTCCACGCTGAAAACACGCTCTATTTTGTGCAGCATATTTCTCTTTAAGACATTTTTGAAAACTTAAATTAAAAATACTACAGCTTGTGTTTTTTTCAGTTTGCATGTTTATGTAATTGGGTTTTCTCATCAGAAACCAGTAATAAAAAATGCTACACCCCATGATATCCCTTCAAAAATTAAATACTTATCCTTGTCCAAAATTTACATATCCATTTTATTTATTTGTTCTTGCTCATCTAAACTTGTATTGGGGCAAAAAAACAAAAACAAGGCCACACTGTCGTGCAGAAGAAACAGTGCCTCCTATAGTCACAGAATGCTATGTTTGCAATGTATACTGCATTGCACATAAAAGAAAAGCACAGGTCAATTTGATATTCACCTTTGCCAGCAATTTTGTTTATAATTTTAAATGTGAAAAAGAAAATCAAACCAAATTTAAATTTGTTTCTTATACATTTTGACTACAAAAAAGTAAAAATGGTTTGCATTTCAATTTAATACTTTGTATTGATGAGTAATTAACTTTTGTTTTTTGCTACTCAGTTCTGATGAGTATATCCAATCACCAAAACATGCCAATACTGCTTCCCCTAAATATCTCCGCTAACATCCAGATGTTCTCAACACAATCTAAGAAAAATAAAAGAAAACACCACAATGTCCCTCAGTCTGGCTACATATAATAAATTGATTCCTTTTTTTAAATGACAGTGCGTACACAGTGTTCTGTACCTTAACAAGGTTAAACAGCAAAAGAGGATGTATTTTGAGTTTTCTAAAGAAATCCTGAGTTTGAACAAATGAATTCAATGTTTTTTTAAATCAATTTAGACATCAGTTAAAGTGAGCAGTCTCTATTACTTCACTAGTGTTTGTCTCTCCATCATCAGAGAGGTGTAAAAGTGCTTCACACCCAACAGTTACAGACGTGTTTATCATTTAGGGCCTTTTTTCTTTTCCAATCTAAAGTTGCAGAGCTACAATTGTTGGTCCAATGAGGCAGCTGATGTTGCAGGCAGAATGAAGGACAGTGTGAAACAGCACTAAAGGAAAATTCAGGTGTTTAAGTCACAAGGCATGCATGTTAACACTCGAGTTGCCACCAAAAGTTTTTAGTCTGTGATATGCACTAGTCCATTTTGGTGTGTGTCAGAATCTGTGCATTCCTTTCGTCGTACAGATGAAGGCAATGAAAATGTCCTGCTTTTGCTTGTATGCTTGCTATTCAGTCCCTGCGCTGACTTTCAATGTTTTTAATATTTTCAAGTGGCCAGATGACAAGAAGATCTGCCATGTTTATTTTTTGCGACATATTCAAACTGTCTCCGAATCTAAAGTAAACTAATATCACAGGAAAAAACGAGGGACTTTTCCAAAGAGCAACACTATGTGTCTCAGTGTGCTTGCGGAGCATTTCCTCCAGTCTTCATCAAGTTTTGTGTCCATCATTCTTGCAGTCAGTCGTTTTTAAGGAAACAACAGAGGAGCTCTGTTTTTAAAATTAGGGAAACTGCAAAGGGTCAGGCTGGGGATCACATACGGGGAGAGTATTTAGGGTTTCTTGGCACCTCGGTGAAAGATTTCAGCTCATACGGGATCCCTGTATCTACCTCAATGGATTTACGGGAAAATAGCAGCCGGATATCGTTGTGCAAGTAAATTTTTCCAGATTTGGAGCTCTGGAATCTGAAAAGTAAGAGACAAAAAAGAGAAATAGCATGTTAGTCAAATGCTTTGTTAAAAAAGTACTGCAACTGGCTGTCACTATGTCTTTTTAAAATATTTGATCATACACTGCATCTCTGGAATAACTTGTAGGTCATAGAGCACAATTTAAGGGTTTAAAAAAAAGAACCGTGCCTGAGATGTATCAAGTAGCAAAGAATCCTCTTTCTGTCGAGCACTGCACCTCCTGGAGTTGCCTCATCTTTTCCCTCAGTACCCTCCTCCACTGGCACCAGAAAGATACGGTGACGCAGGAAGGTCATGTGATTGACTGGCATGTCTCCAAAGTTGTAAGTCACCAGGAACATCTTCACCACAGTTTTATTGGGATTAAATAAGGTCTGAGGAGATGCACAACACAAGAGTTTACGCTTCAAAAATGGGAGAATTAATGGTTCTGTTTAAACAATGAACTAATGTTTTTTTTCTGACTGAAAAAAAACATTTAGCCCATGAAAAATAAACCTGTTTAGTAGGTAAATGCTGAAGCAGCACAGAAAAGTATTTCAGAGGTAAAGAGCTGTTTTCTTTTTTCCAAGGACAAACTCACCACTTGAATGGTCCCTGCTTTGGGTATGCTGTATCCTTTTTTTCCAAGAGGCTCGAGTGATATCACACCCTGTTAGAGAAAGGAACATATGTAAAAAAAACCTCAATGACAAACCATAATAAGAAAAAACACAAATTCTTGTGCATTTTAGTAGCTCCAGACTTCCACAAGAGAATCGCAATAACCAGATATGGGAAGGTTAGTCAGACTTATGCATATAGAGGCCAATCCATGAACACCCCAATAAACACACAGGAAAAACAAAATCCACAATATTTGCATTAAGGCACAGTAAAAAGTGCAAATAGATGGTCTTATTCTAAAATGAAACTAAATAAAACATTTAATATTAAATAATCACAAATGGTAAACCACATTTCTAAAATAAGAACAAAAGCCTTCCTGTTACCTGCTTTAAGCTTCGCTCTCTCAGCATGTTTTTAGGAAAATACAGATGGTTTTCAATATCTGTGACTCTCTGTGACTCTCTTGTGATCTCTTTGTTTTTTCATCTCCAGTTTTAAATCCCTCGCTGATATTGAAAATGTAAGGGTAAACTCAAATCTCTGTACTAACCACGCTAATCGCTAATATAAGATGCTTAAGAGAATGTGGACTCTATAATTATTTTGTCTTAGTTTTATATATTATATTTCCTTTACAGAGAAATCTGAATCCACCAAAACTTGTACTAGCATGACAATGTTTTACAAAAACCAGAGATCGGAAATCAGCCACCAAACTCCGTTTGGTGCATTGCTAGCCTTTAGTGAAAAATATGGTTGTGAAAGCAAAAACAAAGAATCTATTTTTTTTTACATCTGGGTCTAAATAAAAAAAAAAGAAAATCAAGCTCAATAACCACAATACCAATCTGCTGTGCTTTAGGTGGTTGTTTTAATCTCTGGATTCAGAGAGGATACGGTTTGAGCAGGTAAACAACCACAGATGCACACAGACTAACCAGGAAGGGTGAGGGTGCGCTGTGCTCTGAAATGTCGTAGTACGTGACCTGCACAGGCAGCGTGACGTGCTGTGGGCAGTAGGAGCCACTGGCACCGATCTCTGCTGTGAAGCCTTCAATCTGCCCAGATGGGGAGAATCTGCCCTTCAATATGGACTCCTGCAGTACAAACAAAAGGAGAAGTGGGCTTTAGTCCTAAAAATCTTAAAAATCATCACCTTTACGTATATGAAGGGTGTGTTAGCTACAGCTATTACTGATGTAGTTGTAGCTAGTGATTACTCTAAATTTATCTTATTTAAACCCCAAGAAATATCTAACCCCAGATAGGAAAATGAATCTAATAGCCAGCACCTATAAGTCATTTCATACCAAGATCAATTTACTGAATGTCATTTTTATCCAAATATTGTTTTCCTTATTGTTTTAGTTTAGAAACGGCTCCACATTAAGCAATTAATGTTTTTAAGAACATGATCTGCCATTACTGTAATTTCTGTAACATGGTCAATAAATTAGCACTCTGTAATATTAGAAAACAGAAACTCAAAATGAAAAAATTCCATACTTTTATAATGGTAAAAAACAAGTGTTTTTTATCATAATCCTCTTCATTATATGCGGTGTTTCAATATAAAATCCTTAAATTTAAGGTTTTATATCATATTTTCACTTTAGAATGAAGGAATGCGTATCCCCATTGAAATATCCAGCTTTATAGGTTAAGCTGTGATTCAAATAACTGCTAAATAGTGCAGGATGTACAGTATAGCTCTTTCCATAATTACTGGCACCCCTAGGAAAGAAAAATAAGTTGCTGGAGACTTACGGACCCCGGATGCCTCTCCTTCTTGCTGTGTGAGGTAGCAAAATAAATATGGGTCCTTGTCTAACCCTAATGTGTCACAGTTCCAGTTGTTTTAAACTCTTAATTATTGCTCTGACTGACAAATTTAGGCAACTAGCCATTTTCTTGTTGCCGTTTCCTTACTTAAAAAGCCAACACATATCTAAGTTGCCTAAACAGCACTATATCTTGTCTTGCCCATTTTGAAGAGTGGCTAAGAGAAAGTTACCTCCGTGGTACGTCATATTTATACCACAAGAAAGCAATACGTAATTAATTATTATTTAAATGTTCTAAGACTCTCTGATCCCTTTAAACAGTAAATGGAAAAATAAAAATGACTAATTACTTTCATTTTGTGGATTTGTTAGGGAGCACCTGACTGTGACATTTCTGGTTTTATTAAAAAGTAATCATTTCTTAATGTGGTATTTTTTTTCTCCACTGAATAAATTTACTCCAATTAAATGTGGAATTTTTCTAAATATTTACGTTTGAGAGCACACTACTGCAAAAAAACATGATTATGTGAAGGTTAAGTACACACTTTTGCCAGGGGGTCAGTAATTGTGAAGGGTGCTCATTTTCTTTTCTATGCAATACAATACTATTATGCAATACAAATAAAATCAGACCCATGAACTCTGGATTCTGACTTCCCTGAGGGATTCCCTTGAAAATCAAGGGGCCAGGACTGTGTTATTTGATGAAAAGCCATAACTCCTAATACACAACAAAAAACCAGTTCATTTCTTAGTTTTTGACTCTGACAAAGTTACATTAACCTACATCATGTGATATTGATCTATTAAATAATCTAATAACTAACCAATATGAGCCCACGTAGAGTATCTCAATGAAGGAATTTTGAATAATTAATATCAGAGTCCCTGATGAATCAGATACCAGTTTTTTTGTGATTTATGTCAGATGCAGCCTAGCAGGCATATTTTTGTTGGGCACAGATTGCAAAACTGGATTATATAATATTCACATTATTTTATTAATCTAAAAAACATGGGCTTTCCCCTCACATTCTAAGCATTTTTCACCCTTTATAAAGAGGTTCACAGTAGTAAAAAGATTGTCTTGGCTGCTGCGGCGCCCACTCTGTCTGTGGCAAATGAGCTGCTCTGTGTGCCGTGCTAAAGCATCTCCAGACAGCTGTCAGTGTGGAGGTAAAGCTGGTCAGAGTGCAGCGTTCAAAGTAAAGCGTTAAGTTTATGAAGCAGGAGAAAGGCTTCTGTAAGTTTTGTCCACACACAAATAACTTGAAATGCAATCCATTATTTTGAGGCATTTTAAAGCTATTGAGTTTCTCTAACACATACACAGTATCGATTTTAATAACCTTAAGGTAGTACCGGACTGGGACCAGGTATCAGCATATGCTTAATCTTAAATCAGGAATGAGGCAATCCTGATGAGTGAATTCCTACAACTAGAAATGCTTCTCTTCTACTTGCTAATCCCTGATATAAAAAAAATTCTACCTTGAGTAAAGAAAGAGTTTGCCTTTTATTAATTCATAAAATTAATGTTAAACCTGAGTACCTCAAAGTTGCCGAGCAGCGATCTACTGATGGAAGACGAGGGCCAACGTGTGGCTCGGCCAGTGTCGGTCTGCCTGCCGCTGCGCAGCTGCCGACTGGATATGGCCACAAACACACAAAAAGCACCAGTGGTTAGTGGCTGAGATTACAATAATCTTGCCTTAACCAATATGTCACACTCCTGTGAGTGTGTCTGCATACTGAAGGCCAGACAGGAAAGCCTTTAATTTAGAGCAAGAGGAAGCATACGTTAACCTCCCAACCCAACTCCCTGTGTAGTTTTGACTAAAATCTGCAAACCCTCACTAAATCATGCATTTACTTCCACTAATACATAGAAACTATGTAACTATTCTAATGTCCTTACCCTATTTCTGTAGTTTTTCTATTTACTTGAATATAAATGCTGTAATTAGAGGCCTAAAGAAATGATAGACGACTAACCTTTTTAAGCGCAACCCAGTCTTTAGTTGTCTCCCAGATCTGGTGCAGTCTACAGCAATCTGAAAAAATACACACAAAAAAGGGAAATAATTATTTGTTTTTGTCTGAATATATCTCGATTAGTCGCTTAGCATGTATTAGAATCAAAATGAAATATTGAATTGCATGAGATGTTCTCATCAGTACCTGTTTCTGTTTTCCTTTGAGAACAATGGTATTTGTAAGGTTGTGTATTTCAGTTGTACTTTTACTTACTGAGCACTGACTATAAGATGCAGGAATATTGTCCAGGCTTGTGTTTAGAGTAGAGGCCGTCCATTGGTCAGATGACCCGTCGCCAGCAAAACTCACACCCCCTTCTGAATCTTTGCTCACAACAAATTTCTCACCCATAGTTAAGATATTCATAATTTAACCACCTTTAAAACCTTTGTCAGCTTTTTGGCTCATTGTCACATACAATTAAATCTACCATATGCATTACTTATTAATTCTGTGTCTGCTACCCTTTATTTACTGAAACATCAGCTTCGTTTAGCTTCGTCACTGTTCTTTAACTAATTCTGCTTTCCTGCACTTTATAACGTGTCTTTCCTCCTTTTTTTAAGTGTGTTTTAGTTAGATATCTGCTCATCTGCTTTTTATTCCTCCCTCATATGCTGAGCACTTTCTGAAACACAACCACAGAACCCTGCTAGGACAGTCCCCATAAATACTGACTGAAATAGCTCTTTCTGGCCTCCCTGAGTTAAAAAATGTCCAGTTCACTTCCAGAAAGATTTTAAGCAAAATGCATCTATACATGCAGCTGTGTGTATGCTCATACATCAGCATGAGGGACACCCCACACTCATGTTAGGGAACAATAGCCCTTCCCTCAATGGGTTTTTTTCTGGAGCTGCTCTGCTGTGTTCCAGCATGCAGTGATGATGACCCAGCCATCGCTTCATGCTTTAACGTTTTATTTGTCCTCATGATTTCTGTTTTTTTTTTTTTTTAATTGATGGCCCACCATCCTTCCCAGCATCTTTCCCTGGAATAACAGGGCCAGCAGATGTCTTGCTCTTCAGTTCGTGCCCAGTTGTCATAATTTTATACCTTTAAACATTTTACACCTTTGCATTTCCTGTGGTTAACGGTTAAAACTTGTTTTGTTTCCCTAAAAGGACAAAAACATCCAGCCAGGGTTTTCGAAGAATAAGATTCAATGAGGTAATGCATTAAAAATAAGCTAGAAAGATTTCCAACAATAAAAAAAACACAACCATGGAAATTAATTGTTTTTCAAATTGTGGAAATCTTAACTCCCTAAGTCAAGAGTCATTCTAAAACGTCCCTCTTTCTTCTGCTCCGTCTTCTATTGGCCAAATAGAGACACAGGATGAGCACAGTGTGTGTGTGGGTTTGTGTGTGTATAAGTCCTAACCTTAGGTCGGTCTCGTATACATGGCAGCAGGTGGTTCCAGTATGGCGCAGCTTTAGCATCAGTGCTGCGACATGAGGCCATACCCACTCCTGAAGTTAGCAAAGACAGCCTGCTTCTTTTAGATGTAGAGGGTCCCTCATCTTCAGAACACGAGTCTGCTGTATCGCTTGGGGAGAGCAGTCTCTTTTTGGCCGGCCAGTGGCCTCCAGAGAATAGACGATGTCCGTTACTGCTTGGAGTTTTCTCCCAAGAAGCCAGACCATTTGACGAAGTGGCCTGTTGGGTAGCACTTCGCTCAGGTGGAGAGGATTCAAGACCAATGTCCCATTCAGTAGCTTCCCCTGGTTCCTGCATCTCTGTATGATGTGGAGGGGAGAAAGGGCCAGGTGGACTTGTGGGGCTAGCAGGATTAGGAGTTTCATATGTGGACATTTCATATAAGAGAGGGCTGAGCTGGCCTCCAGATGAGCCATTATTACAGCCTTCATGTCCAGGGCTACCTAACAAGTGGGCTGGTGTGCGGACCCCATTAGTTGTTTCTGTCCTTGCTGAGCTTCCGTTGGAGTGTCCCTGGTCCCAGATATGCCCATGTGGGTCGCACATCGGGGGCGATTTGGGCACGAGTGGAGCAAATGCATCAGGAATGGGTCTATCGTGATTGTGCTGAGCTGGACGCCGGGAGGGAGTTTGGCTTGGGGAGAGCGGTGGTGACCTAGGTGACAGTCCACCTTCACAGTCTTTACGCTCCAAATGCATGCAAGAGTATGGAGGAACAGGCCCGCCATTCCCAGTTACAGACCTGTTCCCATTGGCTTCACCAAGGGCAGACTCACATATTACACCTCCTTCCATAACCTCATTGTCTGATGTATCTTCCAGGTGGGAACGCTTGTGAGTCAGGTGAGGGTCTTCAAACCCTCTTTTGCAACCAGCCCGAAATGGTCTTTGTTGGGCATCAGAGTGGGATCCAGTGGAGGCAGAAAATCCTCCCATCTGAGAGAAAATGGAGAGCTGGTAAACCTTTTGCAGCCGCAATTCTTCTTGGCCAAAGCGCCTGGGTGGCCCTGCTCTAAGGCCAGGATCTAGTCCCACTGTTGGGGTTGCAGATGGGGGCAGGTCCCCCTCCTGTGCTGGAAGCTCTAGTTGAGCCTTTTTCTGGGCCAACTCCACGTGAATGTGCCGCATGATTCTGCTGCTGCAAGAGTCTTGACTTTTGAGGAACAAGGTCAAGTTGGTCCTCAAAAATACCAGGAGGCAGACCCAGATGTTCCACGGGAAAGGCGATGTCCTAAAGGTATGACTATGATGACATCAAAGTGTGTGAAACAAGATGAGCCACACACCACCTGGGAGGAACAGAATCTAGTATTACTACATGGTTTATGAAAGTCATACTAGCAAAGAATAAGAATGGTGGAATATTTCATTATGAGTCTCTTAAAAATGAAGAACAGGAAGGTATTCAGCCGACATGCACCAACAAATTGGCTGGTGACTGTAATATGCCCATTTTATAACCTGATTGGCTCTAACCGGTGACCTTCCAGCCATAAGTTTAAAAAGCAGATCTTTTTACAGTCAGCAAACGCATCGTAATACATGCCACTAGGTCGCCATGACAACAATATTTGGTTTGGAGGCTATTTTTGATGGAAGAAAACTCAATGTTAGCTAGTAAGGTGTTTAAAATTAAATCAGAGTAAGTACAGAGATGTAAAAGAAACCAAGTTAAGAAGTGCCTTTTCTTCATTCAGGCTGCAAGAGAGAGCAAACGTTGAGTTGCTAACAGAAAGACTAAATGGAGGGCAGCATAGCTGCTCTGTTTAATCCTTTTGAGCATTTAACCTTTGTCATGGAACATCCTGAATATGGAAATAGTGGCAGCCTTTTGGAAAATCTCCATATGAAAGTTAGGAGCTACATTTTCTAGAATATTGCCGCAAAGACTGATGTCTTTTGTAATTCTAGCTGCGCTAACAGTTTAAAATCCTATTGCAAAATACTAAAACCAGTCTTAAATGCAAACTCCATGATCATTTAATTTTAAGACAATAGTAAAACTCTTTTTTCCAGCAACTGCTTTCTCACATGCCATCTACTTTTAGTATCCATTACTCATCACTCACACCATGAATGCTAAAATTAAATATTTTCCATCTATGCTGTTTCTATATTGTTTTTTAGCATTTAGGAAGAAAGCGGAATCAGCTAAAATCAAGCCAACAAAACAATTGGCCACAGAATTCTGATTGGTGAATTTCTAATATTCCGCCTTTTTAAACAACAATTTTATTACAAAACTGAACTATAATTTCAGATTTTTGAATTCAGAAAATTTACATTTTGTGTTGTATTATTTTTTTCTTTGGAAAATGTTCTATCATTAGAAGAGCACAGTACAGCATGACTGCTACTAACAAGCACCACAAGTAAAATAAACAAGAAAACATTAAATGTGTTCACACTTTAAGAGCATGAATAATCCCTCTCCTTGCCCATTCATCTAAAGTTGGATAAGAAAAGGAGATTTATACATTTTCTTGAAGATGGAATGAAAAACACATTTTAACTGCATCCTTACTGCAACAGCAAATGATGGCCTGTGATGGTTGGTTCTTAATCATTATAAACCTGTGTTTAAACCGTGGCTTGAAACAACTGTGGGGTTCTATAGATGTTCTAATAAAATAAAGCTTAAAATGATTACTTTTAGTTTATTTAACAGTATTTATCACTCACACTGTTAAAAGCAGAACTCTAGCTGTAGGTGATGTGTGCATTTCTTTCACCAGGTGAATTCCCAGTGTTTAATATTTTAAGTTGCTAGTGGGGTTCTCAAAGTCAACAGTTCATATTATGTGGTGAGCTGCCCAGTTTCGCACTAGAGGCTTTAAACCTTCCTTTTTCATAAAGTGTTATTATTAGGCTCAAGTTGTTCTGAGCTATCTTTATAGTTATGCTGCTGCAAGCTCGGCTGCTGGAGGACTCACTCACCACTTTTCTTTATGGTCCCATTTTCTACTGCAACTCTTTATTCATAGAACATTTGCAATTACTGTTGCCATTAACTCTCTGTTCTGTTTTCTTTTATGTAGAAGGTACCCCCCACCTAGTGCCTTTGTGTTCACCTTTGTCTCGTTCCTCAATACAGCCAATGACATTGCCAATTATGACTGTGTACTCTCTTTGCTTTTCTTTTTAACGGAAAGTGCTCCTAGTTCAGTGTTTCTGTCTCCTTTCTGTCTAGTCAAACTGATGCCAGATATGATATATTTCCTGATTCTGCTGGAGGTTTCTTCCTATTAAAAGGGAGTGGTTTCTTTCCATACTTGCCACTCATGATGACTTGATGCAATTGGACAAATTTGGACTCCATATCATAGGATTGGAATTGGACCCATCATGCAAACTGCCTTGAGATGAAGCTTAGTGTGAGCTGAGCTACTTAAACAAATTGAAAGGTTTGGCAACCCTTGTTACAGATGACTCTCTCCTGACTTCACTGTTATTGTGTTATCTGAACAAGATTTAAGCAGAAAACTATATTATACAAGAAAGAAAAATGACACAAATCCAGCGCACAGATTCAGCTGGTAAAACACAAACTCTAAACATGATTCTTATTATTTCTTTCAGAATTCATCTGAATAGTTTATAGAGTACAATGAGAAGACCAACATCTCACCTTTGTGCAACTGTGTTGAAGGGTCGTCTCTGGCACAACATCAGAAAGATGTGTCTAAATAAGCTATTCATGGAATTCATCCATCTTTCTAGAAGCTGGCGGGAAATGATGCCAACATCATACAGCAGATAATCAGGGAACAGGAAACGGGTTCAAAGATGAATGGCACAGGCACTCACACCTATGAAAATTAGAAGGTAAGTCAACTTCTACCAATACATATCACATTTCACAACTAAAAACAACGGCATTAGTAAGAGCAGATATTAGACGATTTTTAACATACAATTTGAAAATTATCTGTACAACTATATGAACATCAAACTCAGTTGCTGAGAAATTGCTCTTACCAGCAAGTGTCAGAGTGTCAATTCTGCAGAGGGTTCTTAAAAGGAAGCGTCTCTGAATCCAAGTTGGCAGTAATTCTGTTGCCCGCTCCCTCTATGACTGACTGATAGCCAGGTGAACCGTCCTTGGTTACCTGGGTGTGAGGTGGGACACGGCTGTGGCATCATGGCTGGGTCATTCCACCCAGAGTCCCTGAAGAAGCAAACATACACCCAAACCATTAGGAATGATGAAAAGGACATTAAACAAACTCCCTCAAATGTAACGTCTCTCAGGGTGAAAGCCAGCAATGTACAGAAACAATCTATTAAAACATACTGTAAAAAAACATCTATCAACAACTGTTCTCATTTCTATTCTCTCCATGAAGAAATCCCCCATTTAAAACACAAAGGCCCCAAACTCTTTGAGCTGATAATCACACATGAAGGAGTCACTTCATGGAGCTAACCTGGCACCATATGGTGCTGAACCAAAAGAAGTGGGCTGTTTCCCATCCTATTTGGACCTGAATTTGGGAATGTTGGATGAAGGGAGGGAGGCAGGAGGGGTCGCAATGAGTAATCTCCATGGCAACATGTAGCCCAAGGATAAGGACTCCTTTGTACTTGGCCACAAAGAGGGAGAAAGAAGAGCATAGCTACAGAGTGTTTGAGGAGGTTGATGGAAGTAAGGACTGTGCTGGGGGAGTCCGGGAGAATGGAGAAGCTTTTTCAGAAAACAAATACATAAATGAATATACACAGGAATTTGCTGGTCTCCATGTGAGGTGTATAGTCAAAAAGATGAATTTCAATACGCTGTTCATTTAAAAAACTGTCTGTCTCCATTTCTTTTCCCTTTCCAAAGAGATCCACTTTCTACACATTTGTGAAAAGAGTTTTTAAAAGACTAAATCACAAGTGTAACCCATCTACATGTCTATGGTGTTCTTTTTTATAACAAATGGTCAGACTAGCTGCACTCTGGGTGACCTGGAGTTGGCATTTAAGTTATCTTACTGATAAACAGCGTTTGATAAACCATGTCATAAGACATGTCATTTTTTCCTTAGACAAATCTCTACAGGTCATGGGTAAAAAAAGCACACATCTTCAATAGGAAGAAGAACCCAGACAGAACACAAAAAAGAAAAGGGGAAACACTGTAAACCTCTATGTTTGCATATAAAAATACTACTTATAATGATCATGCATTACATTATGACCACCTGCCTAATAGTGTTTTGGTCACCCTTTTGTTGCCAAACAGCCCTGGCTGGTTAAAGCACAGACTTTATGAAAGTGTGCTGTGGTATCTACAACAGACTTTAATCGGAGGCAACCAGACTTTTAATCTGTTTTTTTCCTTTAAAACATTTTGACACATTTCTAAGTCTGGCTGCCTCCGATTAAAGCCTGTTGTAGTTGCCATGACCCGGATGACTGAGAATCTGCACAGACATTTGCTGTGGTATCTAGCATCAAGCAGTTAGCAGCAAATCCTTTAAGTACAGTAAATTGAGTGGTGTGGTCTCCATGGATGAGACTTAGTTAGTCCAGCACACCCACAGATCCTTGATTGTTTGAAATCTTGAGAATTCGGATGCCAAGCGACTGAATCCATGTTGTGCTCCTGTCCACAATTCCTGAATCATTTTTGCTTTGTGGCAAGTCTTATTATTCAGCTGAAAGACACAGCAGCCTTTTGGAAATTTAGTGTTTATCAAAGGGTGTACATTTGTCTGCAGTAGTGTTTAGGTAGGTGGTTTGTGTCAAAGTAGCATCCACATTCATAGCAGGACACAACATTTCACTGTAGAAAATTACAAAAGTTTCACACTGCCTGTCCTGGATTGTCTACTTCCCATTGTAAACCATAGTGTCATGTGTTACCCCGGTAACGGACATGCCCCCGTCCAGCCAGGTGATGTAAAAGAAAACGTAACTTACAAGACCAGGCCACCATCTTCCATTACGCTGCAGTCTAGTTCTGATGGTTGATTAATCATTGTTGCTGCGTTTGGCAGTGGACAGGGCACTCAGAAATTTCTACGACTTTGCAGGCCCAGACGCAACAAATTGCAATGCACCTTGTATATATTCTGGTACCTTAATCTCAAAACCAGACATCAGATCACGCAGACCAGGAACACCCCACAAGAGCTGCAGGTTTGGAGATCCTGTGACATAGACACCTAGATGTAAATCCTTAAACCTGGCCACTTTTTTCTGCTTCATACACATCAACAATGAGGACAACATTTTTACTTACTGCATAAAATATCCCCTGACCTAACCAGATGTCATAATGAAGAGATAACAATTATTTATTTAACCTCTCGGGGTTCTAAATGGTATGCCTAAACAGTGTGTACAATGGCTTACCAAAAAGGTATTTGTGTTCTCCAACCGCTTAGCCACCCAACTAATGGTCTCTTTGCAGTAGGGAAATCATAGGTTGCACATGAAAGCCTCTTTTAATTCTGTGATAAAAACTACTCCAAAATAAGAGCATAATGCCATGAAATAAATCTGACTCTTAACAACTAAAAAGGGTTCAGATTAAAACATTTCTAAAAAACTAAAACAAATGTTTATGCATGCAGCTATTCTAAATACTGGAACCCTAACGTAAAGCAGCTTCATCAAACTCCAACAGGAATCTGTGGTTCATATAATTACTGAGTAAAATGACAAAGAATAGGTAACATGAATCAATGCGCTACAGAAAAAGAGGAAGTATAACCCTTAGTAGTATTTATAGTTACTATCCAAATGTTAAGTTCCAGGACCTGCCGAATCTCTGACCATATTTTGAAGAAGCAGAGGGTTGGTAGAGGCTGCCCAGCCCTTCTATGGCTCGGTCGATTTGAGAGGTGAGTAAACACTCTGGCCTCACCTCAAGACATAATTCAGGTTGCTGGGTGTGTGCACTGATTTAGGAACTCAGGAAACTGTGCCCTTGCCATTCGCTGACACTGATTTATCCTCTGCACCCAGAGGCAGTGGGAAGATGAAGCAAATGACAATCTCTCAACAGATCATATTGTTTCCACTGGCTGCAGGTCCTTTGGTCTTTTTGCCATTTCACACATTTGAACTTTTGGTCATTCTAAACTTTTCTTTTTCTCCATTGAACAGTTTATGCTGATCATTAATGAGTTTTTACAAACCTTAAGGACATTTTGTTTCCGCTTTGACCACTGACAATTTAAATCTACTCATTGTCTGCTGTAAGTAAATGTGGTTCTGTGACTCTAAGAAAGAAAAGGCTTTGCTCCAACAGGAGATCAGTTATAATTAAACTGGTTTGATGATAATCTGTCATATTTCTTACGAGCCAACTGGCCGAAACAGGGATCAGAAGCACAATTAATAAAAATATGGTATAATATAAAGCATTCCCAAAAATAACGTACCAATTAAATTATGCATGAGATTTGAGTATTTTTAGGATCATTCATCTAAATATTTTCTTACAACACTCAACTACCAAGAGAAATAAATCAGCTAAGTTCATGGTATAATGTAGTGCTATAAGCAAGCTATAAACAAATGAACCAAGGAAGTATACAATTTTAGAGACCAAAATTCTTCAAACACTTCGGGGAATAGCTGGAATTGCATTGATCGTTAGCTAGTTATTTTAACTTATCTCATTTTTCTTCTTGGAAATTGTTTTTGATTATTCTTTTTTTAAGTCATGCACATATGCAACTGGGAAATCTCTTTTATCGTTAGCACCAGTAACACCCTTACATCATGAATTTAGTCATGGCAGGCACTAAAGCTGTATTTTGATAAAATACTGATTTCTATTCTCCTGTCCAAATTAAAATCTGCTCTGTATAACACATAACCGTTCTTTTAAAATGGAAATTTACCAATAGAAGTGAAAGTTGCTTGGTATTTCAGAATATTGTGTGTTAAAGATATTATTCGTTATGGTTGGATCCAAAAGCATTTGAATTAAGATGATGGACATGCAGTGAAACCTCACCCTGGCCAAAGATCTTGAAAAATGTATAAATAGACTAGGAGGGCCAACCTATGGCTGCTATGTGACAGGTGAGCACACAGAAAACTCAAAACAACTGGGACTCACTACAGTTATCCAACTAACGTAACTAGCTCAACAAAACAGGTACACAGGGGTGAAGAGTTGAAAGTGCATAATCATCATTAAGCTGTAAGCAACTTAATATGCCTCCAGTGGGTCCCTTTAATGTGCGTAGCAAAAGCAGGTACTGAAGAAAGATGTTTACACGTTAGTTAGTTAGTTTATCCAAATCAGCTCTCCAGCATTTGAGGGGCAAATCCAAGTCAAATCTAAAGTCTCCAATGGCTGAAATTAAGGATTCCTCTCTAGATGCATGCCATCTAGTCTGCCTGTAGCGCTACATTTCAGTGGATTATAAATTTAATTTTATACATTTAACAATTTTCTGCTTAACTCCAACAGGAAATGTTTGTATTTTGAAAAACCTAAAGTCTTTAAAATAATCACCACTGTTCACCCATCATTCACTATAAAGTCCTCTGTAAAAGTATTAGACATTTAGACCTTGCTACACTATAAATTAAATCACAATGAGGAAAGAGCATTTTAGTAAGGAAATTAAAAAGAATGTTGATTTTTTTTTTTAAATAAATGTAACAAGATGTTCTTTTATTTTGAAAAACCAATAGTGTCCTCATAACAATGCTAGGTTATTAGCAACCCAATAAGATGCTGGAGGCATGTTAGGTTTTGTTTGTTCTGAAATAATCTGAAGTCCTTTAATACTAAATATACATCCGTGTGGTCTTTATTATTCTACTACAGCTACCATGGTTAGGTTATTATGCACATTAAACTGTTTGACACATTTAAACCTAAGGCAGCATTATAATTAAGAAAGACATACAGCTGCAATGGTGTGTTGGAATGTGTATGTTTGTTCACAGGAGTAGATAAGATCGTCTACACATTAGCACTATTGTGTGTTGAGGCCAGGGGAGACAGTGGCCATTAGGTCAAAGGCCAGCTGTCCGGTGTCACATGGCGCAGAGTGGACAGACTCTGATCATCACAAGGAAGGTGGTGTCAGAGGCCGACGTGAAAGACGTAACAGAACGAGATCATCCAATCACTGCTTCTACTGACCAATTAAATGAAACCATAAATAAGACACATATTAGTATCAGTGGCAACTAAAGCATCTGCATACTCGGCAAAAACATCTGTGAAACAGATAGAACACACTTAGAAATATGTGGCATTTTTCACATTTTGTCAGATTAAGACCACAAACCTCACAGCATGGTAATGGTATGGCATGTGACAAACCAAGACAAAGTAGTGTGTAATTGTGAAGATTAGGAAAATATTTACATGGTTTTCTATAAAAAAAATAAAAAAATGAAAACAATCTAAGAAAGTATAGAAGTCAACTAATAAATAACTACAGTTAACCAAAGTGTAATTTAATCTCCACATAAAGAAAGATGTTGCATGGAGGTTCCAAATCCCAATAAAAGACAGTAATGTTTGTAATTAACCTTAAACTTAAATGGGGTAGAAATATTTTTGGAAGGCATTGTAACTACACACAGAAACAGATAAGCTGATGAGTCTGACATCGAAACCACCAATCAGTAAAATCTGGGAAGGGGTCAGGGGCAGAATTTAAGAGTAGCACCTTGTCGAAAAAAATAGCCTGACATTTGGCCTGTGTATATATTAATCACAACACACAAATGCCACATGCCTCTGCAGACACACAGACAGAGCCTGGCATTCAAAGCCCCATCACTTTCTGTCTTTCAGTAGCATAGGAAAAACATGCCTTCATGATTCCTCTGAACCGCCTTCTGTTTAACATTCACTGCGTCCCACTTTAAAAGATGCTGTGTTTGGAAGAAACACAGCTGCTGCACTTGCAGGAATCTGGATTCAAACTAGATAGCTCACTGGCTGAAAGCTGCTTTTCTTTTTCAAATTTCAAAGTAAATGGTGGAGCCATATCTTTTAAAAATAGTAATAGCTATCTTCTAGAATTAGCCTTAAAAACAAAAAAAAACAACAAGTTTCATCTCTGGCTTCACACTTGCACTTTGCCCTGCTTGAGTCATCCCCTTAACAGATTGTCTCATCAACTTTTGCAGATCTGAGCCCAGACTACTCCCAGGCCTGTTCTGTGCCTGGAGGCTGATAAAAAATGTGCATACACACTTGCTTGAGCACATTATTAAACATAAAAAGGTTCTGGCTCCAATGATCAGCTTATTGATTCAATGACATGAACCAGTCTAGAAAAGACTGGATTGTAAGACAAATGAGTGTACATATGAGTGTTTAACATAAACATATGACAGGAAGTAGCACAGAAAAGAAATAGTGACACAGTTGGATGCAAACATGAACAGGGCAGATAAACCTTAGAATTACAGCAAACATAGCAGTTAGGCTGTGGTGTCATGACATTTAGAACTGAGCAGGAGAAGTGACATTTTTGCTGAAAATAATGTTCGACTCAGGACCCCCTCTGCCTCTCTTGCTCTCCCCTCCCTGTGTCTGTCTGCCTTTCATGTGGCCATTTTAGGAGACGTTGAGTCATCTGAGCCCAGCTGACAATATGACTGAGATCAACAGTGGAGAACCTGACTTGAGCACAGGAGAAGTTGTCACACTCACCCTGTCACAAATATGAGGTTAGTCTCCTTCCTTCCTTTATTTTAGGTCAGGGTAGGCAACACTGTCCTCTTCTGCTGGGTCAGGCTGCCTTCTCCCTCCCTCTCTTGACTCACTGGTTTCTTCGTTTCCTTCGTCCTAAACAGTTCGAAGTGTGAAAAGACAGAGGGACACGTCAAGTTTTGCCTTCCTTTCCTTGTTTTGTCCGCTAGCTTGAACTAGTGCTTGCTTTCTCTCTCTATTTTCTTCCTGTCTACCTCTCTCCACCCGCATTCACACACACACATGCACAAATCAAAAACTATCAACAACTCCCAGCCCCCATTTGCCTCGCCTGTGCCCTCCTTCTCCTTTTCTGTTTAAAGCCACCCCCACTTTTTCTTCCTTTCTCTCGTTTATGTGCTACTGCAAAGTATCTCAGTTTCTTCTCTCTTGTCATCTCTCCAATTCTTTTTTAGTCGGCCTCTTTCCTATTCCTCTCCGTCATTCTTTTCAACTCTTTCTCACTGTCCTGCCCTGTTCTCTCTCTCTCACACACTCACTATCTGTGTTTTCTTTCTGTTGCTTTCCTCTCAGCTGACTGGGGCATGCTTTGCTCACTCAGCAGTGAAGGCTTACAGAGGAAAAAAGGAGGGGGATTGGAGGCTGCAAGTCGATTGGTGATCCAAAAGGGGGGTCAGCAGTAATGGGTGGGGTTCTGATTGGTTCAGAGGAAAAGAGTGAAAGGGGAGAGGAAGTGCAGGGAGCCAGAAGTCCCCCCACCTGCTTCTAATGAGCCTGTTCTGCAGAATTGAAGACCACTTTTCTGAAACTGTGCATTCAAAGTTCATAAACTTGAAAGCATCTTTTGTCTATTGTGATTACTTTTGATCTTTTCCACACAGAGCAATATATGTTTAGCTGCATGCAACTATCAAACGAACATCTTCTAACAATAAAAGGAGATTAGATCCAAACATCTATACAATTTGTCCTTTTTTTGCTGTCTTTCTTATACACAAGCTGCAGTCTCTGCAGCGTGAGAGTTTCAACCAGGAAACGCAGAATAACAGCCACCAGAGTACAGATCGGGAGTGGAGCACACATGAAAAAAAGTTAATAAGCAGAACACCTGAAGCAGCCATCACCTGTACGTGTGTGTATTTCTAGCATATGGCAGCTAATAAGGAACAGCATGTTGATTATGCAATGAATGTCACAGAGGAATGTGGTTAAAGTACAACTGCATAAGAAAATGCATCACACATTTGAGAATGCTCTCACCTCTCACTCACAAACAGGAGGCAAATATATACGTCAAAGAGCATCAGGCGTGCGTATTTAGCACACTTCTTAAGTTCTGCATACTTGTTGCAGACACAAACACACACCTTCCTGCAGTGTGCTGCATTATCTTTATAAGGAAGCTGTGGTTTGCTTGTCAATATGGGTCTGCTAGTTGGGACACACGAGACAAACCTAAAGACAGCTCTCTGTCTCTTCATGTTTCACTTAGTAACTGTCACCGTCCTGCTACGACTACGGATTTACGTCTGCCTCCTGGTCAGTTTCCAACTGTGACACACTGAATCTGTTTCTACCAGATGGAAAATGAACTCATGCCTGTTGCTGTTTAGTTGTCATGTTATCTCTGGCATACAGGGGACAATGGTTTCAAAAACAAAAAAAGTATAAATATGCACATGCATATTGCACAAAAGAAAACGTATTACAATCTAATGTTATAGTAATAAAAACAATCAGAAAAGAGATAATAACAGATTTATATGAACTAAAACACCTCACCTGCACTCTCTTGACACTCCTGTACTGCTGTTTAAATAAATTAGCTGCCTAATCAGTGCAGTAAGAGATTCAGGCAACAGAGTAGTTTTAAACTACTCTGCATAAAAGCAAATGAACAGTTATTTGCATCCACCTGCAGCCTTAAAATTGATGTCAGACAATGAATAATTGAAAGAAGGCTGCTACACTTTTATTAAGTTTACAACAAAAAAGCAAGAGAAAAGTGTTTGGAAAGAGCTATGGTTGCGTGATCATTTATGGTGCGGAAACTAAAGGAATGCCACCCATCATTCTTATTAATGAAATGTTGTTTTCAAAAACTTGGCAGGCTTTAAGCAGAAAAAAATCTGTCACTACCTGGGCTTATAATTAAGCAGCCCATATCAGCTTGTTAAAATCCCAGTGTTATCCTAATAAGAACAGAGCAGGAAAAGCGGGAAAAAAGAAATCAGCTTAATGACAAGTTGAAAAACTATCAACTACTAAATTTGGCAGGTGTTCATGCAATTGCTCGGATTGAGTGTATGTATCAAAAAGGGAAATACTTGTAGATCCACGGCTCCAAAACCTTTTAGAACAAGTGCAACTTTACTGACTACTATGCTTTACAAGTTGTTTATTTTTTAACAGCACTATATTTCAGTTTGTTGTACAGTATTAAGAAAAAAGGATTCTTATGCATTTGAAATGCATTTTTGAAGTCATAAAAGTAGTTGTTTTTAATAATTTGTTTAGGGGCACTGGTGGCCTTTAGTTTGTCATTTTCTTGACAGTAGCAAGACAGAAAATGGGTTGTTGAAGGGGAAGCAGCACAGGTCCCTGTGGCTGGGACTCAAACCAGGGGACAACGGCCTCGAGGGCCGAAGCCTCTCTATACGTGGGTCGCAAGCTCTACCGCTGCGCCAGCACCACGCCCCCTTAGGTAAAAACAGTTTTCAGTTAAATTTTGGTAAAATAAACAGGAAGGTGTCCTGAAATCAGGAAATCAAGAGAGAAATTTTTGTCACCAACAATGACTTCAAAGTCCAAAATACCTGCCTTATGTTTAAAACACAAAGGTATATATAATGTAATGTATTAATTACAGTGGAATACCTTGCCATTAGCCCATGTTGCTAGCACTTTAAAAGAAAATGCACAGACTGAAGGTACTTTTTCATAGAGGAAGAATGCAAGCCCCTCTTGCTGCAGTTCAATAGTGAGCATTCCTTTGTGGAGTGTGTGGAAACATATGTGAGCAGACAAGTGGTTTAAAAAAAATAATAAAATCAAGACATGTGTTTATGCACCTCCAAATATAGAGATGTGGGGATAGGAGAGAGGAAAGGGAGGAAACAGAAGGTAGAGGAGGAACCTTAAGAGACAGTGAGATAAACTGATGAGCAAAGACTGAGATGAGACAAGGTTCCTGTTTTCAAAACAGGCTCAACAGCATCTTCCCAAAGCAGAGTTTCTTAATAGCATGAAATTCCTTGTTCCAAAGCAGTCCTGAGAGATCCTATGCTGCAGCACACACAAACACACTTACAATCTTCTGTTGACTTAAGAGTCGAGGTTGTTTCCTAATCTGGGGGAGGGGATCATGGGGAAGGGTGTTTTTATCTCTGCGTAGACCCTCTCCCCATATGAGGGCACTGTCAATCCAGAACACACATTCCTCTACCGCCGACTGGAGCACGAGTTAGCATTTGTGTTTTGTGTTTTGGGTCGAACAATGATGTCGAGTGAGACTGGATTTTTGTATTAGCTTTAGCAATAGAAAGGCTGTCTGCCATGTATCACATATTTAAGGCTTCAAGGTGACAGTGTCACTTTGAAGCTTTTCCCATCATCTCTAAACAGTTACATCCTTACACTAAATGTAACAATTTAACCCGTGTGAACTAACTAAGAAAATCGGTTGATCACAGTTTTGACTGAAAGGTCAAAACTTACACGCCATCATAGGGGTAAGAACAGAACAAAAACAAGGAAATAAGAGAGATGGGTGGAATGACAGTATAATAATGTGCATATGTGTATGAAGGCAGAGGGGGTCAACGCCCATGTGAGCATACTTGAGGAAGCATGTACTCCTGTGTGGGTTGAGCTCTAAACAGTGTTATGCACTGAAGTGAAAATATAACAAGAGTTTTTGTCTTTCTATCAGCGTATCAAAACAATGTTCATAACTAACCTTTACAAGAAAATGTGAAATGATAGTGTCCTGCTAAGTTGCTTGATTAAATGTGCTTGAATTTTTGATTCAATGTTTTCCAATAGGTCAAGAGAATGTAAGCTGTATAACAGGATATTTATTGTATCCTAATAAATTCATTGACCTCATGTATTACAAATCAATATACAAAAATGCACTTTCTTTACTTTAAAAACATATATCATTCATAGTTCATTTATAGACAATGTCTTGGGTATCCTGTTTTCAGTTCTCAGGCAGCTGATTTTATAACACACCAGGATCTCTAAACCACCATAATCCATAACCAAACTTTACTGTTGTCAGATAGCAAGTTCCTGCATGCTGTTACCCACCCATCATTGCCTTTTTATACTAACATTTGTAGAGGTCTGAGGTAATCTGTAAAGAAAAACTGTCTGACCAACTGTGAGTTATAAAGCTTCCATTAGTGATCATGATTGGCAACAGCTAGATTGGCAAACAAAAAAAACGAGAAAGTCAAAGAGCTCTATGAAGATCTAAGGAGGGAATTTGTAGATTCGTACAAGTTTTTTTGGAACAATTCCTAAACAACTGTAGATACCAAGATAAGTTTAACCTCTTGTACATAAGTAGAAATTATGCAGATGCATCAACATCAACTAGAAAAAGAACCAAACATCTGCGTCAGATGATAGGAAACTGGTAAGAAAGTTCAGGAACATCCCATAAACCCATTGCACGAGGCAGAGGAAATAATAATGGAAAGGCAACCGCAACAGTTTCCTAATTTTTACCTCAAAACAACATCAATAATGTTGAAATGGCACAAATGGGTGCTTCAACAGAAAAATGATCCCAAATAAATTTCTAATCTGGTTATGGAATAGATGTAGAAAGATAACATCAAGGAACTGTAGTGGCTTTCCCAAAGTCTAGACCTCAACCCCACCCGAAATGTGTAGACTATGTTTTTTTTTATTTTATGTATTTTTACAAATTAGCCTAAAACTGCTTCTCGTCTTTATGTAGCTATGGAGTAATAAATATCCCATTAATGTCAGCGGATGTATATTCCTCACATACCAAGAATTATATTAGAAGCAATTTGCTGTCATCAAGCCGACAAGATGTACCTGATTATGCCTTATTTTGCTAATTTACATATCACAGTCCTTTTACACCAAACCTTTGGAACGCTTTGTGCCGTGCCAGAGTCCGGATTCTGGCTCAGATTACGCCAGTGTGAACCCAACCCTGACCATGAAATGGACCACAGAACCCTGACACAGTTACAACTGCTAGTCTCTGAATGGTTTATCCAGAACCTGGAGTGGTTGACTTGCAGTGTGAATGCATGCTCAGCCAGCGTATCAACAGCATGTAATGTAAGAGCAGCACATTTGAGTAGAAGAAGTAGTAGTCGTAGTGGAAAAACAGATTAAGAACACGAATTCGAAGACAAATAAGTCTGAAAATGTTTTGTGGGGCTACGTGGAGCTAGTTTAGTGAAGTTTTTTCCTCTTAATCAACGCAGTACTGCCCCCGAAACAAACCGTTGCAACTGCACGACTTTGTTCGGTTCAATCTAAAAACTCTGTGTGTGAAAGAAAAACAGGGCCAACTGAAGGAGTAAATTTTCTCACTTTTACCTTCCCTGGACCAATCCCTAGACCGGACCAGCAGTATAAATGCGTCCTTAAATACCCGTTTAAATATCTGTTTCATGTGCTGCATTCAAATGAACAAGCTCTAACTAATCTGACATTGGCTTAGAAGCAAAATCACTAAGAATTTATATTTTCATAACATTCATGTAGTAAGGGGTTAAAAGCTGGATCCGTTCCTGAAAACCAAACAAATTATATGAATGCTACCAAGTGTGTAAAGAAGGGTGGTCAGATATTCAGTTAGAATTATGCCAGGAGTTTTCTGATGCCAATATAAAGCCTTTGGATCAAAAATATAAATAAAGAAAATTCCCCATAAAAAGAAATCACTTTGGGTTGTTTGTTGTTCAATCATCCGACCCTGAAAAAGATCCAGAATGAATAATAAAAATAATAATAATAATAATAAAAATAATAATAAAAAACACTCACGTCCATGATGAATGTATGCAATGTTCTGATTGGCACTGTAAAAGCATTAAGTTAAATCTAAACTCAATACATTTATGTTAAGCAAACATTAATAATGGATGGTAATGATTGCCTGCTAAGCTAAGAGCAGGTTGAAAGTACAAATGTTAAATATGTAAAGACTCAACCAATCTTATATAAAAGCATATTATACTGCACTCTTGACTCCTGTTAGATTTCAGCCCTTCTCTTGATGCAGGATAAACTATTCCCAATGCCAGAACTGAAACCAAACAATATCAACATAGATAAACCTAACTGAAGGTGAAAGATTGAATGTTCCATATTTTCTCAATACTATTATGAACAAACACTAACCATGTAAAAGAAAAGGGGAATCATGTAAAAGAACATGACATTGGTAGAGATATTAAATTACAGGACATAAACAATGTTAAACAAATAATGTAAACGCAGAGTTAGAGAAGCAAACTATAACCAAATAGAGCAGAGCTTCGCTTTTCTAAAAACAGAAATATCACTGCTTCCCCTCGCGCAACAATTTCCCGGATTTTGTAAATTTGGAGATTCCTCTTCCGATTTATCTTCTGTGTACCCTGCAGTGTCATGCAATGTGCCACTATGAATACGTTTCCCAACCAGCATTTATAAAGTTTGGTGTAATCCACTTGATCTTGTTGTATTTCTTAAATCTAATTTTTAAGTAGTAATTAATCATCACAAGAGCTACGTGAACCTCATGACCAACATTTACCATTAATTAAATGCCAGACTGTGGCCAGTTTTTCTTTTTTTTAATATTTACTTTCCTCAATGATGTTTAAAATTTTTGATGAACCAAACAGAGGAGAATACAAATAATCTGGAAGAGACTTGTGTGCAACAGCCAGAAAGACAGAAAAAGCAATTAGAGGAAATGTGAAGACGGGGAAAAAGTGTGGCAGCCCGAATCTTGGTGACAGGCCCAGCCAGCTCAGAGGAATGTTCCAAAAAAACATGCTGCCTATTCATGGAGGACAGGAAATAAAAGCTCTCGCTCCCTGTCCACCTCGTTTATTTTCCCTCTCACTCCTTAATCCTTCACTGCCTGTCTTTTCACCCATCTCTCATGCTCTTTAATTTCATGCTAGTGGGAATCTTGTATCATATGTTAGTGAAGCACTGATTTCACTGATACAAGCAAAATGTGTTCAAATCTGATAATTATCTGGTAAAGGGAAAAGAGAAGGGTGAAAAAAAAACGTTTTTAGTCTTAATCACTTGACTAATGTCTAACCAGCATATGGTCAATCTTTCACCAGCCAATCCAACTGATGACTGGTTACCAACAAAAGTGGATGGTAGAGAGGGTTAACATCTAAAGTGGATGGTCAAGAAGATTACAGGAAGAGTTGGAGCTTATTTGTACCTACATTTCTGGGAGAGTTGCTAAGAGAAATTGGAGTGCTGGGTCTACAGAAAATCCACAAAGAGTAATAATATGGATTAATGCATTCACACTGCTTTTCAGTAATATGTTTGTTCAATCAGATGGATTCCTTTTTTCTGGATGATTTTTCCACACCTAAGTAAGTTTATGGAAAGTGCCTTAAGCTTTGTATTGACAGATGCAAAAAAACAAGAGTGAAGAAAATGTGATATGACACAGCATATTGGTGTTTTTCTAACATTCTGTTTTAATAATTAAAATAGCATATGTGTGCGTCTGCAGGTTTTAACATGCAGTGCCTCTGATGCATTTTGGTCTGGATATTAAAAAAAGGTCAAAGAAAGGTCTGGCCAGGGTTAATCCTGAGGTCAGTTTAACTTATAATGAGAAGGTTGCCCGGCAATGCCTATTAGATCACTGAATAGACTTCCATTCACTGCGGAGAGCCTAACCCAAACACTAACCTCTAATCTTCACCGAAACCAATCCAAACTTTACCTCCACACCTCATCATCATCCTGACCAGAAAAACAGGGCAGATATTTTGCTTTAGTCTGACCATAATTTGAGACTCGCCATATAGATAAACTGATGAGTTGATCATTTACCATATACCACTTAAAAAAATAACATTTTTCACACTTAGAAATCTAAATTGCAATGAGCAAATGCATATGGTGAACTTATAAAGCACTATTCAGAAATGGTCATATGCTTAATAGTTTCCTTTTCACAACCACAAAATAAAAGTTGTATATTAGTATGTTAGGTAACAATTAATTGGGTGTGGTGGAGGAGAGATACATCTAAAACCTAAAGGACTGTGGGCCATGAGGACCAGGGTTGAGACAGATTTTTTAGGATGTCTCTTCCAGCTTTGCAAATCTAGAGTCTGGAATTTGTGCCCATTCTTCTTTGAAAAACAGCTCAAGCTCAGTCAGACTGAATAGACGGCATCTATGAAATAAATGACGTCATGCCACATTTGGTTTGGGTCTAAAATTTGAATAAGCTTTGAATAGGCCATTCTAATATTTGATTTAATGTAAACTAATCCATTGCAGCTCTGCTATGTGTTTAGGGCTGTTGCCTTACTGGAAGGTAAACTTTTGCCCCAGTCTAAACTCTAGGATTGCCCTGTATTTAGCTCCATCTATTTTACCATTAACAGTTTCCTTGTCCCTGCTGAAGAAAAGTATCCCCAAAACATAATCCTGCCACCACCATTTTTCACTGTAGAGATGGTTTCTTTAGGATGAAGTCCATTGTGTGTTTTGCTATAAATTGTGTTTTACAGGTAGATCAGTTTTTTGTCTCGTCTCACCACAGTGCCATGTTCCACATATTTAATGCATTCCCTACATGATTGATGGGAAAACCACAAACAGGGCTTCAAAACAATGAGGTTCTTCTTGCCACTATTCCACAAAGGCCAGGTTTTTGAGGGCATGACTAATAGTTATCCTGTGAACACATTCTCCCACCTGAGCTGTGAATCTCTGCAGCTCTTAAATGGTAAATGACCTGGACTTGTAGAGCCTTTTTATCAAGAATGTAGACTCCAATGCGCTTTACACCACAATCAGTCATCTACTCATTCACAAACTGACAGTAGTAAGCTACATTGTAGCTACAGCTGCCCTTGGGCAAACTGACAGAAGTGGGGCTTCCATACAATCTGTGACACCTCTGACCACCCTCAGCAGGCAAGGCGGGTGAAATGTCTATCCTGAGACGCAATGACTGAGAGGGATGGAGCGGGGGGCAATCCACCAGTTACAGGATGAACACCTACCACCTGAGCCACTGTCACTCTTGCAGTTACCGTGACCCTTATGGCTGCTTCTCTAATTAATGCTTACCAAGCCTAGCCTGCCAGTTATGGTGGACAGCCATGTCTTTGCAGGTTTGCAGTTGTGCCATACTCTATTTTCAGATGATGGACTGAGCAATGCTCCATGACTCATTTAAAGCTTGGAATGTTGTTTAATACACTTAACCCTCTTTTAAAACATCTTTACAACTTTATCCTTGATCTCTCTGCTATGTTCTTTTTACTTGCTGCATATTCACTAATATTCTCCAACTAACCTCTTAGGCTTTCACAGTACATCTGTATTTATACTGAGGTTAATTCACACACAACGGGACTCTATCTACTAGACTAGTTAGGTGACTTCTAAAGGCAATTTGTTGCAGTGGATTTTATTAAGGGGCTGGATACAAGTGCATGTCACATGTTTCAGGTTAATGTTTTTAAACCATGTATCATGTTCCTTCCACTTAGCAATATTTTATATGCTACAACTCTTTTGCTTTATCCACTTTAACAAATGGAAATAAGCAAGGGGTATGATCTAGTGTGGTGCTTCCCTTCTTATGTGATATTAATGTTCCTGTACATGGTCTTCAACAAATGAAATCAAACTCAACCATTAAAAAAGGTCCAAATGACAGAAGTATATCAAGACGACACATTTACTTATCCAAAAAGAGTTTAGATGAAAATTTTAGCCATTGCATTTGGAAAAAAAAAAACTTGAAAGCAATGTTCAGAAATTATGATTAACTAAAATATTTTAAGATAGGAAGCAAAAATTTTCCAAATCATTGAGAAGCATGCAAAATCAGGTCATGTTTCTGTCAGCACTCCTCAATATACATGTAACACGTCATCACGTTTGTTATGTTTTGACAACAGGACTAGTTTGTTTTATGCCTCCTACGTTTCTTGTTTGACCACATTGAAAAACATGTAACTGGTATTTAAAATGGTGTGAGTAATAGGAAAAGGTCGCATGGAAATGCATCATAATTGCCATAGTGAGCTTGAAAATGTAAATGTTAGACACTGTACTCACTAAAGTGTATTTGAATCATAAAGGTGAGTAATACCAGTCTCTATTGGCTATGGAGCTAATGTGAGTAAAGAACAACTAAAGACTCCAATTCAGGAAATTTAGTAATAAACCAATTAGATTAAAAGTACTCGGTATTGAAGTATTGAGCTGAATGCTTTCGTCCACCTTGGTGGAATGCAATGTAATGCCAGGTGAGTCTTGTACACTGAAATATCCATATGTACTGTAAAGGAAACAAGATGACTGTAGAAACAGAAATGGTGACGAATCTGTTTAACTCGCACCTGCCCCACCTCCAATGCCTATCATTCACTCACACCATTTTCTCAGATTCCCATTCTTCTTCACGCCTAAATGGGTCCGCTGCATGTTGCATCGTACCACAAACACAAGCAGGACAGCTAAGCAGTTTCCTGTCTGATGAGACACAGTGGTGAAACAAGTTAAATACACACTAAAGCATTTAGAACACATTGATGAACCACAGTTATTAGAATGCAAATGAAGAGACAGAACTACCCTGATGATGTTTGAAGACTTCCCATGCTTCCATAAGCATATTTAACATATATAAATTTAGCAAAGGTTGAATCTGACTACTTCATTATAATAAGTATAGCCAGCCTGATTGGTCTGCAGCTATGCAGCCTCATATGCAAAAAAAATAAATAAATAAATAAATGCAATCGACTATGCATTCTGAAACCTTTCCATCAAAACCAGAACTTCTGTGGCTCATCTACTGGATACAACCAAACTGGTTAGCTTTTGATCCTACCATGTGCAAGGATGCGCCCAGTCTTCCCTGGATCACTTTTTAACTGATACAGACCACTCCAGACTTAGAACACAAGATTAGAGCTGTAGTGTTGCAGATGCTTTGTCCTATTCATCGAGCCATTACAAATTGGCTTGCACGTTTTTCCTGACTCTCTCACGTTGACCTTGAGGACACTATGTTTCCTTGCTGCCTAATATATCCAACACACCAACAGATACTATGATGAATAGAAAATCAGTGTTATTCACTTCAACTGTCAGTGGTCATAATGTTATGCAAGATCTGTGTATAGTCTATACGAATGTTTTTATGATAAGTACAAAGTAAATATCCAACAACTGTTATACTGAAAGAAATTATAACAGTCATACAAGAGGATTTGAAAAAGAAAGTTCTTATTCATGATGTGTTAAGATGTGGTGTAATTTGACATTCATGTTTAATCAGAAATGGGATTTTCCAAGTTGGAAGCTGAAAAATTAACAGAAAGAGCCATAGAAATTGAAATTTCGAGCAGGAAACGAAAAGGTTTCTCACCAACCACATAATCCATCATGGCTACCCTGACTTTAAATGGGACATATCATCGTTTTAATCCCTTAAATCATTCAGTTGAGGTCTATATAAAGTGTAACTACAATAGTTTGGTCTGAATTCTTTATTATTGAAGCTCCACAGGATCCTCTTCCCAGTGTTCTGAGGTGCGTCAGAGTAACTCGTTTTGGTGCTGTCTCTTTAAATGCTATTGAGGCACTTCACACCCCGCCCCTCCCAGGTCATAGAGCGTTCCACTCCACCCAGTTCGGCCATTTTTGTAGTTTGATAACAGATACAATTATTTACTGGTAATTAGATAAAAACAGCAAAAATGATGCAGAACTGTTTATGTAATAATAATATTCAAAACACACAGTATGGTTCTGTCCTCAAGGAGTTAAAAGCAGCACACAGCACTAACATAATCAGAAGTCCTGATGCTACTGCTATCAAAACAATGGCCAGGACATCATATCAACACACAATAAATTTATGTCTAAAATAAAGTTTGTTGTCATTTTTGTGTCATTTGCAGCTTTAAGCTTTGCTGTGTCCGTCGTTTCCATAGACAGAAGGAACTGACCTCTTAATCAAATGAAGTCTTTCAGTAAATCCTTCTTGATACTGGCAGAGGTTGCTGAAAAAAAGTTCTTGCTCGTTCTTGAAGTGCCTTGCGCAGATGAAGAGGAATTTCCCCACTGACGTGGGTACATTTCCATGAAAAACAAAATTTAACCAGGCACTTCGAAGAGGTTCTCATGTTGGGGGACGGTGCAATGAATTGTGTTGGTTAATACACCCAACAACCAAACATTTAGACTTATCCACTTGCAGCGTTGGCATACTTGACCTTGAACAAAATAGCAGCAAGAAATAAAAATAGCAGATAGCAAATTGGTTAGCTGGAAGTCCATGACCTTGTTTAGCTGGTCCGCTGCAAATACTTAGATGTAATAGTTCAAAAAAACATAACACAGAGTAGAGAAAACTGAACAGATTGAAAAATATGACCCAAACAGGACATACAAATATCTTCGCAGCACCTGGAGAGACTAAATCAGTTTTTCTGCACTCCTACAGACTCCAAGTGCTATACAATCTTATTTAGTGAACATGTTGCTACAAAACAAAAAACAGAGAAAAGTATTGATATTAGTTTATATTGCTAACAGTAGCTAGCCTGGTCACTAAGCTCGTTAATTTGCAGATCCAATTGGGATTTGAATTTGGAAATGCAATTTGCAAATGACAACATTCGAGGTTAAAAAATGGAACACGGTGTCTGTAGCCATAATTGCTTTTTTCCTGTTCTCACTGTGTGTTTTAGTTAGATATATCAATGTTTGATCTGGCAGCAAAGTCTCAAGTGACAGTTGCAGTTGAACTGAAAAGGCAACCAGTTAAACTCCAAACATTTGTGCACAATGTTTATTTCTCTTACTTTAAGGTCACAAATGTTTTCTTAATTCAAACACAGATCAGTGAAAGTAACAAGCTGTTTATGCAAAGAGCCAAGCTTTTCATTCAAGCTGGTGTCTGCCACAGGCAGACGTAGAGGTTTACAACACTAAAGAAATGGTACATGTGATAACATAAAAGAGAACAGTCGACACATATAGAGCGCAAAACAGTGACAGGAAAGAAGCTGAGAGTGAACAGGTCTTAGCTTGATAAGCTCTATGCTGACCTACATAATACAGAGATATGTGCCTTCCAATAACTACTCATTAATTCTGGCACATGTACAGAAGCCATTCAAAAATATAAAAGCCCTACAGAAGAAGTGCACTACATTCGAATGCGTTCTTCAAAAGGACCTAAATAAAACACATTCAATCCAAGTTACGACTTAAAAGCCAGTAAAACTGTGAGCATAATGTAAACTATAACCAAAAAAGGGATTAAAGTTATTTTTTTACTTCAGAGACACAAACAGAAGGAAACAAGATGAAAGATTGGAACGTGGGGTTTGCCTCGCAATGAACAGTGAGCATAGGCTATTTATTAATGATTTATCTTAAGCTAAAGAAAAACAAAAAAAAAAGATGACCAAAATCATGGACCACAGGATCTTCAAATGCTGGCTGAAAGATGCAAATTGGTAGATAAAACCCTTATAAAATGCACCTACACCAAACACTAAACTACAGATTTTTCTGTCCCATCATATTAAAAGTAAGTTTCATGAAGTTTACTAAAACATCATAGTTATCATCATCACCCAACTCTGCTCCAACTGGTAATCTTAATATTTTATAATCTGTATTTTCCAGTCCAACTGCAGGTGAACTGCATGTTATCTACTCTTTGCTTCTGAGTAAAAGTGCTGAATAACAACCAGAAAGTGATTTATAAAAAAAAAAAAAAAAAGACACGAGTATCTCACAATGAAGCTGACCTTTTCACATTTGGATAAAAAGATACTATCATTTTAGTTTTATTATATAGTTTAAAATGGAAAAAAATGGAAAAGCAGCAAACTAAATATGGAAACAAAGAACAATAGCAATAAAAACAATATGGCCAATGTCAAACTAAATGCCTGCTTTAAAAGAAAAGCATTCAACTGTTTTCTTAATACGTCAGCAGTGTTCATGCCAGGAATAGAAAAGATGTAACATGTTCCTGAGTCTTGGTGCTCCAGCTCCAAAGCATCAATAACACCATGTCTTGAAATGTATCCTTTAGGACAACAAGTAATATCTTCCCAGCTGACTTCAGACTATGTAGCAGATCAGAACTGTAAGGGAGACCTTGACAATGCAAGGCAACAAAGGTTAGGGTCAAGATTTCAAAGTTCATTGTAAAATTTACTGGTAACAGATCCAAGGTAACCAGCGAAGGTAGGCTAAAACGGACATGAAATGATCCCACTTGAATATTATATTTAAAAGTCATGGAGAAGAGTTCTGGACAACCTAAATGCAGTCAAGTTCTTTATTAGGCAGGTAAGAAGATTATAACAAAATTCTGGGTGTGAGGACATAAAAGAGTGAGTTTAATCTCCAATCTTTACAAAGATGCAAGAATTGAAACTGCAAACCATGAACATCTTTTGCACATAGTCCAGAAAATACTTTGCAACTTTGCAGGACAAACATATCCAAGTACTGCTAGTCTGAGAGGACAGCCACAGACAACTGGATATCATAGACCTTTGTTTCTCTGGCTGTAATGTCACACCATGCTGATTAATTCAGCAAGTTATGCAATCATCTTGCTTTCTCCTGTCAATGTCAGCTGAGATTTAAGTCCAATTATTAAAAAAAAGTATCTAGCCACTGGAGACTGAATTGAGATGAAGGGCTTAACAGAAGATAAAAAAGTCCTCATGTTTCATCAAATGGGGAAGCTAGTTAATTCCTGCTGCATAGACTGAGCCGGTTTTCTATCAAATTTGAACATAAATCAGCCAATTATATAACATTAACATGTTTTCTACTACAGTAAAGATCCACATTCATTGTCCTTGGTCTTTTAATCAAGTCAACTATCAGTCAAGAAGTACAATCTACCCTTTGATCAATCAAGACCAATCAGAAGCAGCACGTTAAAACCGCTGTAAAACATGGATGAAATGGTTTGATCAAGCATGATGGGTCAACTGAGGAGTGTCAAGGTCTCTTTGAGCTGCCTTGGAAAAATTTTAAATTAAAGCATTTGAACTATTTTACACCTTCGGAAAGAAAATAGTTATATAAATAACATTATATGGGTAAATGTCTTATTTTATGATTCTTCCTTCAATGTGTTGGTCCAAATTGTTACGACTATGTTACAACATGGTTTAGTGGGCAAAAAGACAATAATCAAAGCTTTTTATGTGACAAATGATTTAAATGCTCATAAAATAGGCTGATTTTAAGGATCCATCTTAACCATAAAATGTACATTTCATTGAGGTCTTTTTTTTTTAAATCATCTTTCATCTAAACTTGTTATGACTGAGCAAAGAGCATTAGTATTTTTACAACGTACCCACCTCAGTACTCAACAAAAACATACAATTTTTTTAAACAAAAAGACTGAGAAAATAATAGGCTTTAACTCAAGGTAGCTCTAAATAAGTCGCAACAGAAAGTGTATTTACTTTCATGTATGATTGACTGCTCATTCATATGTTACCATGGGCAAAAAGAAAACTAGTCAGGAGGCTGATTATTCCTGTAAATTTGTAAGTTTGCCCCAGTGTGTTTGATGTTGAATAAAATAAAAGCAAAGTATTTTCAGTCACCTTTTCTTACTTAAGAAACCACATGTTCTCTTGTTCCATTTCTTGTACCTTTAAAAGGAATACTTCTTAATCAAATCTCACAGAAGAAGGTTTACTTCTATAATAGCACTGTTCAGATGCAGTCACACGTACAGTATTAGAGATCAATATAGCCCTAGAGCCGTGTCGAGTACTGGATCTAACCTACATAAATTATATGTAATCTCTGACATAAAATCCTGCAGACACCCATTGGAGGGCTGACGACAAGCCTCGTCAGCTCAAAGCCTTCAGTAGCCACCGCTTTACAAAGCACCACCGACTCGGGACAAAAAAAAAAAAAAGATTACAGCCAGGAGCTGTAACCATGCAATCAGAAGGCATGTTAGGCACGAGATGCGCTCTCTTTGCTGACAGACAGGGTGAACGCACAGATGAACACTGTGCCTTAAGTGTCTCAGATTATCAGTTGACCTGCCCATGAATAAAACTGTAACTGAGCTGCAGGCAAGGTACAAAATGCACTGGCAGGCTGCTGTTGTGTTCAGATAGAATCAGGAAAAAACTGAGCTCTTATTGCGTTACAAGCCTCAAGTAAGTTTCATACTAATGATATTACATTAATGAAATGATGAATGATGATGAAAAAGCACACAGTCCCTCAATAACAGTATCTTGCATAACCCACAAAACCCAATGGTTTTTATTGGTTTGTTTGAAGCTTACAATTCAGGTCCTTCAAGCTGAACATTTTTTACAAGCTAAAGTACACAAACAGAGCAGTCATAGCTTTCTTTTCATGCAACAATCACCCTTGGTGTTATTGATCTTTTTGTCCTTTCTTACCCTTTAAAATGACAGGATTTGAAATCCCACTGTCTCACCTGCAATATAGTGCAGCAATTAATTATTCTCTTTCCCGGTGTGTGTTTTTGCACAGGACAAGCCCAGACCTGGGCCTGCTGAACAACATGCACAATGCCTTAAGGGTTGGCTACAGCAAATATCTGCATGACGTCACACTCAGCTGAGGACAAAGCCCACTGCTTTCTCCCAGACAGAGAGAGAGAGAGAGAGACAACGGGGTGGGGGTGGGCTCTTAGTGCAAAGCATGGACTTTGCTGCTATAATGTGGATGTGTACACTATGTTAATATGTGTGTAAAATATGAATAGCTATATGGTTAAATGAATGTGAGGCAGCTGCAGAATTTCCATATGCACATGTGCTATAAGGGCAATCCAGTGTTAGACTGCAACCACATGTGCATAATATGCAGGTAAGTGCGATCATCCCATGCTTATCAGCATAAAAAGAGACAATGCATTGGAGATAATACCAAAAATGCAATAAATGGTTAACAAATCATAGATTTTTGGAAACAATGCTGCAGGGTTTGCAGTGCAAGTATCAGTACCCTATGCTCTGCATGATGCAACACAGCTCCCAAGTGCAATCAAAGGAAAAAAACACACCCACTCTTGTGCTATTCACCTGCACACTTTACATTAATCATCATCGGCTCCTCTGCTTAGCTTAAGGCATTGCCTTACAGATATTTTGCATGGCTTGTAAGTTTATCTATTTTTACTTAGTTTCCAGATGCATAACCCAATTAGTGAATTAGAATTGAAATAAAACATATGCGTTAACACAAGCATTTCCATGACAAATGCACACCCTTGGAGGATGATAATGACGTTTGGATTGACACTTTTTATCAATCCCACCATAGGCTGCATGCAGACGCATAAAAAAGTGTAAAGAAGACAGACAAAGCAGGGGAACGCCCCCTTCCTTAATCCTGCAAACTACTCTTAGGTTATCAGCTGTCTCTGGCTGGATTCCAGTCATTCTTTCACCTGATTCTTAAGAATGATACCTACCGCAACCTTAATGATGAACATAGCAACGGTTTCACCCGGAACTATCGATATTACTAGTTAAAAACAAAAGCTTTTGTCTTGTTCCCCTATAGAGATTGTTAAAGCTTTACAAAATAGTTAAATTACGACTTCATAACTAAATAAGAAGAATCAGGGGTTACAAACCTCCTAAATAAAGCTGGACGCTGGAAACGAACCACAGCCAGACAGTCAAGACTGACGCATTCCTGGCGTCCCGGAGTTTGGCCTTTTTGTTATCTGTGTCGTACTGGCTGCAACGTTAACGTTGCCACTTGAAAATCGAAGCCAGAAGTTAGCCGTCTGAGTCGCCGAGGTGACGGCTGAAAATACTCGGACAGTATCCGTCTCGTCTTCTCAGACAACTCGATTGTTATCTTACGAAGCTGCGTGCTTTCCTTTATATGCCTGTATTCATGTTTTGTGCGCGTATTCGCAGCTGTTTTCCTTGTTGTAAACCTTTGCCTGGAATTCCTCCTGTCTCTTTAAGGGACATTTCCGGGGTTTGCTGACAACTATGTGAAAGGCGGGACTTAGTGGCCAGCTGGGCAATAACCATTTATACCATTGGCTGTTTGTACTCCTTTTATCCAATCAGCGCTGAGCAACTACGTATTTTTTTTTAAACATGCAGATTTATTCAAAAATAGTGCTCTGTCATAGGCTCATAGATTAGTTATAGCTCCACCCACTACACGTGCTTTTATCCCCTCCCAGCCTTTAGTGCCATGATGGGTTTTGTGCGGAACCTTCGGTGGTCACTAAACCCTTTGATATTTAACATTTAGCTACTCTATATAAAGACAAAATATTTAGATAACCGATTCTAATACAAGGATGAAACAAAGCGAAACATTTTGCAGCCAGCGTCTACTGTCCCACACAGAACAATCCCCCTGTTTCCCTGTCATTTGTACTGAATTAGCGAGAGCCATGTTTTCAAAGAGCTAAGAATAGATCAGCTACATGTTGTATACCTATAGTGCCTTTCAGCTGCAGCGACTCCACGTCCATGTTGGCACACTATAGCTTTATCTTCTGCCATGTAGAGGAATAGATTGAAGAGAAAGGCCTGTAAGCACGAAATTAAATATGTGACACTACGTTTTACTGCTCTAAATCCAGTTTCTCATCTGCGTTCCTAAACTGGAAAGTCAAACAGGTTCTGTTTTTTACACAACTGATGTTTAATAAATGCCTAGCTTAAATTAGCCCAAATGTGCCACTTCATTAGGTATACCAAGCTAGTGCCAGGCTGGACCCCTTCTAGACGTGCATATAGAAGTGCAGTCCAAGGAACAAGAGGCCAGTAGAAAACTCAAACTTGAAGTAAAACCAGGCTTCAAATGTCCCTGTGACAAAATGCCATTTTTTCTAGGTAGTCAGACTGCCTGTATGCATGTATAAATCTTATGCTTACAAAATGTTAAGAAAGCCCAATAAGGATTCTTCAATCTAACCATCTTTTTTCATATTTGAATGTCACAAATGTGTATTTTTACTGTATTAAATTATGACACTACAGAACAATCTTCCTTCTTGATAGATTAAGCCAATGTTGAAAGGCTATATGCCATATTTTCTTAGCACAGGTAAGTGGTGAACCACATATTGCATTTTCAAAAGCAGTACAAGTACAGGTGACCCTATTTGCCTTTTTACCGCTGTTGTTGTAATTCCTTCTATAACATGACCTAAAAAGAGAGGTAAAAGCTCATCATTTACAAGGTTACTGGCTGGGCAAATAAACAAATATACAAAAAAAAAGAAAATGCTCTATTAAAAATTAAATCAGGACTCACATCTTGTTAATTTTTTAGGTACTCTTAAAATGATTGATTGGGCCCACAGCTGCACTGAAAAACAAAATCCTTTAAAACAACTCTGTGATCAGAATCCAGTACTTGACTTAAAATCTTTAATTTCAAATATCAACTGTGGAGCAATGTAAGTGCATAAAACAAGAGTGAGGCCCACCTTCTGTTATAACATAATATGCCATTTCAAATGAGACAACTAACTTTTCATTACTATGTAAATCATAACTATACAACATAAAGGGCTACATGTCCTCTTTAACTAAAGCTGGGGTGTTTTATTGGTTTCAACACTGCGAGAACACTTCACAAAAATATCTTAACACTGAAAACTGCATCATTTTGAACGTTAGTACCACAGCATGGAATGAAGTTTTAAATGTCAGAATTGGACAGCTGTTCAGTTATTTTTGTTTCCTTTAATCCGTCTGTGCCATGTCCCCGCTTCCTCTTTTGTTTATTCTTCTGCCCTTCCTCTTGTCTGAATTGGTGTCTGTTGGGAACAAAAAGAGAAGAAGAACATATTGATTACAGTGTAGACCTGAAGATTCTTTAAGCTCAGACAAAACATGACTGGATTAGACAATGCAAACTTGAACTCTTGAAAAGCTTGCTTACACTGTAAATAAGCATGTTTTTAGTACCAGCTGACTTGGGTAAGCAAGTGAATTGAATGAATTTAAAAAAAGATGTTGGAGTTAATGAATGCAAATTATTTAACACAGCTAATCAAACCCAAATCAAATTGCAATGTCGGATAAGATCATAAGAATTATTTATTTTATTATAAGAACAACAAAATGTTCTTCCTAGGTTAGAAATGTGCTTATAGAGCAACTTCTAAAAAGAAGCTCAGCTAGCAGTATGATACATTTCCTAATTTATCATGTCAGAACTACATATTCTCTGCTGCTGCAGAAAGATTTAACTAAGGGGGCAGCCTTATCTATATGCTGAATTTTTTTCATATTTATCCAACCTACAGAGCCATAATAGCATCTTGAGGTGTATCCTCTAAAAATGAAATTGAAGCATGACATCAAACATCAGGGGTGAGAATTCAGAAATATTACATCTTTGACGCTTGACCTTGGACAGCCGAATGAACTATTAAAAACACAGCTTCATGTACAACGATAACTGATGATCGTATATAGATGGCAGGAACTAAAGAAAAAGAAACATTAGGAATGATTTGTTTTCACCACAACTGTAGTACTAAGCAACTCTGCCACGCGCACAGCCTAGAACATTACAAAATACAACTCTGTTGGTGCCTATTTATGAAGGGCCATATGATCACTGATGACAGCGAAATATTCACCTTCCCAGCTAAACATTAGTAATTTGTAAAAACATCCCAAACCCAAATGTGCCCAATGTTATAAACCTCAATTTTGGACACAACTGCTTTTAGCTGCCTCTCTTGACACTAAGACTTCTTCCTTGGTCTGGACCAACTTCACTTTTCTTTTTAATTAGAAGCAACCAAATTACTCCACTAATAACTAAAACAACTTTGCTGAATGCCATTCTTTTTCCATAAACATCTCCAACATCCTCCAGGAGTGGCGTTTCTTTTACCATTGTGGAACTTACCTGGACTGCCAGCGCCGGCCACTGTTCCACACTCTCCCAAAAGAGGGAAGCCAGTTGGCGTCTGTATGAGAGCTGTGATCAAAGTTGGCTCCAACTCTGTTCGGAGGAAGCTTCCTTAATTTCTCTTGCTCCTCTGGCAAAAGACAGATAATAAACCTGTTGTTACACAGTTTGACAGGCCTAGAGTGCACACTTATAATCTTTATATAATACAGACTACAGGATTTTTCAGAGAACAAAAGTAGCTCATAATTCTGAATTTATGTGAGTCTCTGGTAAACTGCTAAAACATTACGAGCCTAATACTTTGTTTGAGGAACTGTTGTAGTGATGGGCCGATCTCAGTCTGTGCCGCTGCTCCAGACGTCCCCTCTTGTGGATCATCTTGGAGCCAAGGTGGAACGGCTCCTACAACACAGAAAGTGTAATGCTGAGCTGCAGAAATGTTAATGAACTAAACTCAAAGCTATCAGAGAAACAGCACGACATGTGAGAAGTGCAAAACATTAAACATTAAAATGTTGTGTTAAAATCAGAATGTTTCCATGACTGTCAACAAAAAACTATAATTTAACAGCTTGTGCAACCACCTAACTCAAAGCAGCTATTTTCTATGCACCTTGATCAGCCTCTGTGGAGGAATTTTAAGTCACTCGTCCTTAAAACTTTGCCTTAGTTTGTTAAGGTATAAAAACAGCAGCCTTTATGTCCTGCTACAGAATTTCTATGAGGTTGAGGTCTAGACTTTGAGCCATTTCAACACAATTTACCTTTTCTGTCATTCTGCTGTATGTAAACGTTCTGTTGACGACCACATTTTGGCCAGCTGTCATACAGCAGGATATAATACAGAGGAAAATAGAACAGAATTGGGGAAATTTTGGTCAACTCAATGACTGCAAGGGTCCCTGATCCTGTGGCTGCAAAAATAAGCCCAAATTACCACCCCTCCAGCACCATGCTTTACTGAATTGCATAGAGGAAGATTTCGGAAGTCAATCGCTGTAAATCAGCATTAAATGCATTGAATAAATAAAATACTACAGTTGCCTTTTTTGTCCTTGTGACTGGGGATAATGTGGATCAGTGGGAAGAGTAGTCGTCTTGCAAAGTAAAAGTAGTTGGTTGGATTCCAGCTTCCTGACGCCATGTGTCGATGTTTCACTGGGCAAGGCCATTAACCCCAAGTTGCCTTCCGATCTGCGTATGGGTGAATGTGCGTGCGTTTGCGAGTGCAACTGGGTGAATGTGGCTGTAGTGTAAAGCACTATATAAATTCAGTTCATTTACCATTTAATCATGCTATAGCAGGTTATAGATTCCACAGAGGTCTAGCTTGCATGGACATTACAACCATGAAACACAGTATTCCTTGAAAATTTATTTTGAAAAAAACAACAACAAAAAAACAGCTCCTGCATATACCATCACACTGTTCCCCATTTCTAATCTTTATAAAGAGATTAAACTCAGTTGCAACCAGAAGTGCACAGGACAGGTGGTAAATCATGGTGCCGTGTTCTTTCTCCGTAAAACCTGTCCAAGCCACATTTGATTTGGCTCGTCTTTTTCTAACTGTGCTATCACGAACGTTAACATTAAATATGTTAACTAAGAGATGCAGTCTGTTGTCATTGCTGATTTCTTTCTTGCGTGCCATTGTGTTTACACACACCTGATAGACCAGCAAACAGCCATAACTCCTGCTTTTATAGAAGTCAATTAATCAAGTGCTTTCCCTCTTAAATGCAAGGAAAGCAGCAAGAGTGTACTTACTTTTTCCAATCAACTAGTGCAAAGGTCAGACCAAAAAAATAAGTGGAATTCAAGCAAATATGTAGCACTGATTTCATTTATTTATTTATTTATTTTTAGAGATATTTTTTCAGCACTAGTGGCCTTTATTTATTTATTTTTTTTACACTAGGCAGACAGGAAAGAGGGGTAGAGAGAGGGGGAGACATTCGGCAAATGTCGCCGTGTCCGGGACAGCCGCTTCGACTGTAGCCTCTGCATATGGTCGCGCGCTTAACCCCTAAACCATCAGCGCCGTGCCCTGATTTCATTTATTTTAAAGCCAAACTGAATTAAGATGCAAGATCCAATGCCTTTTTATAAAGGCAGAAAATAATTTCAACCAAAAATGTTTAATTACTTAGCTGAATAACAATTATACAAAAGGCAATCAGAGTGTTTCCGGATTTTATAGAGAAAACATTAGATCTTACAAATGATACTGGTACAACACTGATCAATGCATTTAAGTGAAGAATACAAATTCTGCACTCTATCTGGGATTTAAAGCTTTACTAATTGTGGTTTTTACCAAACAGTATTTTCAGCTTCCATTACCTGTATGAACATTTCCACTACTAGATGAATCCTGCAACAGACAAAAAAAAAAAAAAACAATCATCGTTGTATGGCACCAAATTAGTGTAAAAAGAATATTTACAAAAATATGAAGCATTCAAAGTTTCAGGAGACAGCTGTAAGTGTACCTGATAGCCTATAAAAGTCAGGCTTCGTCCAACTAAAGACCAGGGCGCCTCGATCACCGGGTCAAACCTGCTCCCCACCAGCTGGTCTGAGACTTGAGACTGAAACTGGGAACTGTTCCCCAGACAAGGTGGTGAGCCCCCCCACCCCAAACAAAAACATCACTCATAGTGAAAACCATGATAACATAAAACGGCTTAATGTTTTATGTTGATACAGCATTACCTGATAGAAACCTCCACCGATGGATTGGTGCTGCTGGGTCCATTTGATAACTCCCGCTCTTCATTAGGCTGATATTGATTCAGGAAAAGCCAACAGGGGTTCACAGAGGATATCTTACATCTAATTATGCTTAACTTCAAGTTTTGTTATCATCTTAATCACTAAACAATCTTTGGCCCAATATATTTTTTAATAAACCTTCTTCTAATATCTCCTCTTAAAACGAAAAACGTTTTCAACTTATCCTTTACTTATAAAAACTCAAAAAACATAATAGAAAACTAAAATACAACCCAAAGACAAAAGATGGACCAAGGTGAAAAAGGTTAAATCCAAAAAGTAAACACCTTTTTGGTGTGCAAATTGGTGATAGGAGAATTCAGAGGCAAAAAGTCATTTTAAGTTTTCCTGTCAGAGATGAAGAAATTATAGCACTAACTGCAAACATGTATACAACAAATGAGTTAGAAATGCTTTCAGCTGCTTTAAATATTTAAACAATCTTTACAATGAATTATTTTAAATTGATCGGATGGATCAACATATACAATATATCCTTGTTTGTCTTACAAGCTGCACTACTCATGTGGACTGATTACTCGGCAACATCCTCCCACCTCTCGACTTAGTAGCTTTCACAGCATTCTAGACGACATAGGTTAAGATCCCAACTAGTTATGTCTGTGCAGCCCGAAACTCAAAAGAGATCTCAGAGTGAATATAGTTTACCTGCTGTGATGGGTAATAATGGCAAATAAAGGGATTTTTCTTCTCACAGAAAAATAACCAAGGCCACAGTGATGGATACTGCCACCGCATCCTTGGAAAACAAACCTCTAAAAGAGACTGAAAGACCTCCTGACGGTGCTTTTCCTGGGCCCGGATAACGTCGGCTTGCTGCAGTCATGAAAAGAGAACCAGGAAAACGGTGCCATTTGTTAACATTACCGCACCTCGATATAGTCCTGACTGAAATAAATCCGACACAATGTTTATTGCTGATGATGTAATTCAAGACAGACTGACTTTATAAGAAACATTTCAGGGATATTTGAGCTTTTGACCAAAACTGATAATATTCACACGTCATCATAAGTATGCAAAAGAAATTATGTGAGCACACAGCTGATGATCTTTAGTTTAATCTGGAGAAAGATAATCTCATGTAGAAATGAAAATATTTTTCATTACCTGTTTGATGTACTCATCCTCCTTTTCCACAAACGACTCCAAGACCTTTGTCACTTCAGCCTTAAACCTAGAAAGAACCCATCAATGATGTAGATAATCTTTCATTTGAATACACAATTCTTTAATGGAAACTTGATCATAATTCTTGCCTTTCAGTTTCCTCCCCTGTGATTAGGACTTTGTCTCTAAGCTTTGGGTCAGCCTTATTGTCCCACCAGAACTTATACGTTTTGTTCCTGTGTTCTCGTCTGGAAGCAAAACAAGAACAGGGTTAAGTTGGTCTTGATTTGTCAAGCCCAGATTAAGTTATAACTTAAACGGAAATCTGCATTACATATTTGCTGACTTCTAAACGTATGTGCAATGTTCATTTTCTGCCTTATAAAGTTACAGTTTTAGAATATTTGGACACATTCAGATATTATCAGATCATTATCAATCGTTTGGTTACTCAAAATCTACTTGCTCCTCTACAAATGAGAAAATCTGTGGACTAAGGAAAAGATCATCATAGAGATATAAATGAATTTGAACAAAAGGTTAACCATGTAGGACTTACGTGGCCATATGTTCCAGTAAGCCCCCATACATCACGGTCATGTTGTCATCTGTAACGTTCCTTTCAACTTCGACACCACAGCAGTAGCACCAGAACTTCTGCTTCTGCTGAGTGCAATCATACTTCTCCACCTGGGGTTTTTTAAGGGTCCGTCGAGCTTCTTTGACCTGAGAGACAGCCACCAGAACACCAGGAAACTATCAGAACACAAGACACTAGTTGTAACTAGTTTGTCTTGATTGAGGGCCGAATGTCTTTGTTAATCTGGACAGTGTGTGCATTTGACATTTAATCAGAAGGTAATATGTGAATTTACATAACCATACTCAGTTACCATGTTCCAGTTGTACAAATGTATGGTTTAAGTTTGAGCTGAGTTGAGAGAAAGAGCTTTTCTGTCCTGTTTAGTGATGTAAAAACAAGGAGGAACCATAACTGGTAAATTCCTGTAAGAATTGTGACAGTGCTAGCCACTTGGTGTGGAGTGCTAATTAAAACCATGATGCCTTTTCATTGATGGCTTAGATCAAACAGACACTAATGCAGGTCTTTAAAGCTACATTTGTAATGCCTGAGTTATGAAAAAGCGAAAATCTTCTTTTGATGGATCTGGTGACTTCTATTCTTAAAAAAAAAAAAACATAACCTCATTTCAATATGTGGTTTTTCAAATTGATGATGAGGCCTACTAGGAACTTAAAATCTACTCATCATATACTGTAGCAACTGATTCTCTTATTTTGAAAAGTATCCATTAGCTTTATTTTTAAAAGTACAAAAATGTCCCTGTGATTTGTTTAATATTATGCATACTTTTTTTTCAAATCGCATTGTAGTAAATAGAGTAATATTTAAATAAATGCAATAGGTACGGTGTTATTAAAATTAATTAAATGAGTGAAACTCATTTTATAGACACATTACACATAGAGTGATATATATAAAAAGCATTTATTTCTGTTAGTATAGATGATTACAGCTTACAAGCTAATCAAAACCCTAACATTCAGTTTGTCAGAAAATACATAAGATAATAAGATAATTACTGTTATTGATTATTACTAAGATAAATAAGCATACTGTTCACAAAGAGCTGTATGAAAGCATACTTATGGAAGTTTCCGTGGAAGGTAAAAGTGAGTAGTTAGATCGTGAAGCAAAGCATGCCGGTGCTTAAACAGCCAACACATCAGAATCAGCTTTATTGCCAAGTTTGTACAAACAAACAAGGAATTTGACTCGGTACACTTTGCTCTTTGGTTTTTGTTTATGCATTACAGAATATACATATTTACAATGTACAAATATACACATATATAGTACAGACCAAAAGTTTGGACACACCTTCCCATTCAAAGAGTTGTCTTTATTTTCATGACTATGAATATTGTAGCTTCACACTGAAGGCATCAAAACTACGAATTAACACATGTGGAATTACAGGGGTTGGACAATGAAACTGAAACACCTGTCATTTTAGTGTGGGAGGTTTCATGGCTAAATTGGACCAGCCTGGTAGCCAGTCTTCATTAATTGCACATTGCACCAGTAGGAGCAGAGTGTGAAGGTTCAATTAGCAGGGTAAGAGCACAGTTTTCCCAAAATATGAAAATGCACACAACTTATGGGTGACATACCAGAGTTCAAAAGAGGACAAATTGTTGGTGCACGCCCTTGCTGGCGCATCTGTGACCAAGACAGCAAGTCTTGTGATGTATGAAGAGCCACGGTATCCAGGGTAATGTCAGCATACCCACAAGAAGGACGAACCACATCCAACAGGATTAACTGTGGACGCAAGAGGAAGCTGTCTGAAAGGGATGTTCGGGTGCTAACCGGTTTGTATCCAAAAAACTTTAAAACCACGGCTGCCCAAAATCACGGCAGAATTAAATGTGCACCTCAACTCTCCTGTTTCCACCAGAACTGTCCGTCGGGAGCTCCACAGGGTCAATATACACGGCCGGGGCTGCTATAGCCAAAACCCCTTAGGTCACTCATGCCAATGCCAAACGTCGGTTTACAATGGTGCAAGGAGCGAAAAAATTTGGGCTGGGGACAATGTAAAAACATGTATTGTTCTCTGATGAGTCCACCTTTACTGTTTTCCCCACATCCGAGGAGAGTTACGTTGGGGAGAAGCCCCAAAGAAGCGTACCACCCAGACTGTTGCATGCCCAGAGTGAAGCATGGGGGTGGATCAGTGATGGTTTGGGCTGTCCATATTCATGACATTCCCTTGGCCCCAATACTTGTGCTAGATGGGCGCGTCACTGCCAGGACTACCGAAACCATTCTTGAGGACCATGTGCATCCAGTGGTTCAAACATTGTATCCTGAAAGGGGTGGGCCGTGTATCAGGATGACAATGCACCAATACACACAGCAAGGCTGGTGAAAGATTGGTTTGATGAACATGAAAGTGAAGTGAACATCTCCCATGGCCTGCACAGTCACCAGATCTAAATATTATTGAGCAAACTTTGGGGTGTTTTGGAGGAGCGAGTCAGAAACGTTTTCCTCCACCAGTATCACGTAGTGACCTGGCCCCATCCCTGCAAGAAGAAATGGCTTTAAAAATCCCTCTGACCACTGTGCAGGACTTGTATATGTCATTCCCAAGACGAATTGACGCTGTATTGGCCGCAAAGGAGGCCCTACACCATACTAATAAATTATTGGGGCTTAAAACCAGTGTTTCAGTTTCATTGTCCAACCCCTGTATGTACTGAAAAAAAAAGTGTGAAACAACTGAAAATATGTCTTATATTTTTGGTTCTTCAAAGTAGCCACCTTTTGCTTTGATTACTGCCCCCGCACACTTTTTGGGCATTCTGTTGATGAGCTTCAAGAGGTAGTCACCTGAAAAATGGTTTTCCAACAGTCTTGAAGGAGTTCCCCAAAAGATGATTAGCACTTGTTGGGCCCTTTTGCCTTCACTCTGCGGGTCCAGCTCACTCCAAACCATCTCGATTGGGTTTCAGGTCCGGTGACTGTTGGAGGGGGCCGGGGTCATCTGGCGCAAAACACCCCATCACTCTCCTTTTGGGGCAAATACCCCTTTACACAGCCTGGAGGGGTGTTTGGGGTCATTGGTCCTGTTTTGAAAAAAAAAGGGGGTCCCCCCCAAAAAACGCAAAACGGATAGAAAAAGCATGCCGCTGCAAGATGCTTTGGTAGCCATGCTGGTTCAGTATGCCTTCAATTTTGAATAAAACCCTAACAGTGTCACCAAGCAAAAAGCACCGCCAAAACCCATCACACCCCCTCTCCCATGCTTCATGGGGGGAACCAGGCATATAGAGTCCCATCCATTTCACCTCTTCTGCGCCGCACAAGACACGGTGGGGGTTTGGAAAACCCAAAAAAAACTCTTTAACTTGGACTCATCAGACCCAAAGCACATTTTTCCACTGGTTTTAAAAAGGTCCATTCCTTGTGTTTTTTAGCCCCAAAAAAGTCTCTTCTGCTTGTTGCCTGTCCTCAGCAGTGGTTTTCCCTAGCAGCTATTTTACCCTAAGGCCGGGTTTCACACAGTCCCCTCTTAACAGTTGTTCTAGAGATGTGTCTGCTGCTAGAACTCTGTGTGGCATTGACCTGTTCTCTAATCTGAGCTGCTGTTAACCTGCGATTTCTGAGGCTGGTGACTCGGATGAACTTATCGTCTGCAGCAGAGGTGACTCTTGGTCTTCCTTTCCTGGGGCGGTCCTCATGTGAGCCAGTTTCTTTGTAGCGCTTGATGGTTTTTGCGACTGCACTTCATTTCTTAAAGTAATGATGGCCACTCGTTTTTCTTTACTTAGCTGTTTTTTTCTTGCCATAATACAAATTCTAACAGTCTATTCAGTAGGACTGTCAGCTGTGTACTGTATCCACCTCCTGCACAACACAACTGACGGTCCCAACCCCATTTATAAGGCTTGAAATCCCATTTAAACCTGACAGGGCACACCTGTGAAGTGAAAACCATTTCAGGTGACTACCTCTTGAAGCTCATCAACAGAATGCCAAGAGTGTGTGTACCAGTAATCAAAGCAAAAGGTGGCTACTTTGAAGAACCTAGAATATAAGACATATTTTCAGTTGTTTCACACTTTTTTGTTCAGTATATAACTCCACATGTGTTAATTCATAGTTTTGATGCCTTCAGTGTGAAGCTACAATATTCATAGTCATGAAAATAATTTGAATTGAATTGAATGAGAAGGTGTTTCCAAACTTTTGGTCTGTACTGTATATATTAAATAAAATAAGAAGGTGCATTTGCAACATCTGTATGCTGTTGTTTTGTACTCTATTAAATGTTCAACAGAGAAACAGCCTGGGGGAAGAAACGGTCTCTGTGGCGGCTGGTTTTAGTGAACTTCGCTCTGTAGCGGCGGCCTGAAGGTAAAACTCTGAACAGTTTGTGTGCAGGGTGTGTGACCTGTTTCCAGGACATGCGTTTGCAGGACATGGCTACAACTGTCATATTCCTTGTGTTGAGCCAGTCCTCAACCAGAGACAGTGACAGAACCCGGCTAAAAAAAAAAAAAAGACTGCTTAGTGGTCCAAACTCCTCTTTCAGCTGTAAATAAATGTTGCATTTCATTTGGAAATAAAAGAGTCTGGGAGAAGAGTGGAGAGGCACAAAATCCAAGTTGTTTGAGGTCCAATTGTTTGAATATTCCGCAGGCAGTGATGATTTGGCTGCCATCCCTGCTGGTATTGGTCCACTTTGTTTTATCAAGTACGGTCAGCATAACAGCACTTCAGCTTTCCCTGTGCTGACAAGCTTTATGGAAAGGGTTTTTTCGTTTTCTAGCAGAACTTCTCACCTGCCCATACTGCCAAATGTGCGAGTACCTGCTTTAATAACGGTATTAATGTACTTGACTGCCCAGCCAGCTTAACCTGAATTGAACCCCATAGAGAATCAAGGCAGTAATACCAAGAAGAAGACAGTAGACACCAACAATGCAGATGAGGTGAAAGCCGCTATGAAAGCAATCGGTGCTTCCTGAACACATAAGCAGCGCATGCAAAAGGAGCCCCGACCAAATAAAAATCCCACGGTTAGCAGCTAATGTTAATAGCGACTTGACTAGCATCGCTTTGCAATACTACTGTAGTATTCAGTGATGTAAGAGGATAAAAAATCCCAAAGCACCGGAAACAGAACACGTTTGCACAAACTCTACTGATTTACGTTCCTTACCTTTTCAGTAAATTTAAGAAGCACGACCCTGAGTCTGCTTTGGTGGTTTTTTCCGAAGATGTGTTTCTTTTTGCCGCAGAATGTTGTCTGGTTACATATGGCGCAATAATATGCACCCATTTAGACTCTGTGTAAAAATCCCAGCATATACTGAACTTTAAAGCCGAAACCCTTCAAAATGCTTTATTTCTGTTCATATTTACGCTGTCGCAAGTCTATCCGGGGGTCGAGTTCTTTTTCTTCTGTCTATATTGACGGTTGGCAAACCACCTCACAGCTAAATTCACTGCCCCCTGTTGGACATTTGAAAAATGACATTCTCTTTAGTCATCCAGGTCCTTTTTAAGAAAGTACTTTATTGTCCCAGATATTTGCCAAAACAACAGTCCACGGCTTTCGATTTTAAACGCTATTTTAGGAGTATTCATTGATTTAGTAAGATATTTAATACTTTCCTTAAAAGCCTAATTTTATAAGAACACATTGTTAACATATCATAGGCCTCCTTGATTTAAATCCATGCATTGCAGTTGTTTTTATTTATTCCATAATTTATAAATTATTCTGAGACAATAAAGTATTGTTTCCTGATTTTTTAAAATGTATTTATTATATTCATACATACAGCAAAGGTCTAGGGGCCGGGACTCAAACCCGTGATGGCCAGCATCAAGGCCCCCGAAAATGGGTCGAGCGTTTTACCCCGGAACCACCACCACACCCTTTAAATAACTATATTTAATCAGCTTATGGAGCATTTTACTCTTTTTTGATTTTTTTATACGCTTACTCTGCCCCATGTACCCATCTGAAGCTGTACACACAGGTGTACTCTGGATGGCCCCAGAAGTTGCTGACCTCCAGCTTCACATATCTAAAGACGTCTCTTTTATCTTCCTGTGGGACAAGACAGAAAAATAGGAAGAATATCAACCCACAGCAGCTGTGTGATTATTCTAACTAGTGAAATAAAAAGAACAGCTGCACTCATGTTTTCACAGCACGGCGTCATACTTACAGGAAGCTTGAATGATTGTTTTGACGTTTATGCTCTGTTCACAGGGGAATTCCTCATTAAATTAAATGAAATTAAACGGAATGGTCTAACCACAAATGTCAAAACAGGTACACAGTAGAGAGCACAAGATTGAAAACCATAGATATCTGTGAACATACTGCTGCTGCTAATCATCTTTAAGGGGTCTCAAGCTGTAGTACCCTGTTAATTGACTTCCTCTCAACATGACTGTAGCCCAAAATTTAGTTAGATGAAGTGGAATTAAGCTGGGCCTCTTTATTTAAATATTAACATTCAAGACAAAACACATTCATTTTCTCAGCAAAAAAAAACCTTAACTGAAACCCAAATTTTATCTTAAGGCATGGTGGTTCCAGTGTGTTTTAATTAGGTTTTTTTAGATTTTACATATTTCTTTTACAATACCCGACTATTATCTATAAGAAGTCATTAGACTTTCTATCAGCATTTGTGTTTCGTTCTAGTATGTCAAGCTTTGTCTCACAAAGCCATAAGCAAAGCACCCTTTTAACTTCTTTGAAAACATGAATTAAGTTAAATACGAACAATGTCTCCCTCTGGTGGTGAACTTTAATACTGTCTTAAAACATAGGACTTCCTGGTCCTTTCCCAGAGTGTCCCTGTGAAATTTATGCACGTTTCCTTTCGTACCTTTTAGAATTTTAATGCAACGATTCTGTAAGTTTGAACACGTTTATTGACTAGACGTTTTATTAGGAGCAACCCAGGTGGGAGGTCGTCATTACTCGCAGTTCCTGGACTATGTTGGTTTGACGTGGAGGAAAATGCATTTAAAAGCCGAGGATGTTTCTCTGTTTGTGACACGGAACTAACTGCTGACATTTCTCCTTCCTGTCTGCATGTAATTCCTCCAGCTTCTGTTTCACTTTCACTCTTGACAAACTGCGAGCAGAAGACGAAACGGGAAGGTGAAAGATTTGTACCTTTTCAAAATGATATTTAAATGCTCCATGTTAGAGCTGTAAGATCCTAAAAGTGTTTACTTTGTGTCAAATATGTATTCTTTTAATGTCTTGTGTCCATAATTGAATGGAGCTTTTGTTAAAATCGAAACTGTTGTACTCATTCTTTCCCTGCCATTTTCTGTGCATGTGTTGCAGCTGTTTGATTAAACTGTTCAACTGTGTTCATTTACCCTGTAACATAATTATGAATCTAGACTGAATCCTGCATGTTTGCTCATTTTTATTAATATTCAAGGTGAGAGGATTTCCTGTTTTTCTGGCCGCCATGTTTCCTCTCCTGCTGGTGATCGTTGTTTCCATTCCTCTTTCATCTGGAGGTCAGATCCCAAATCAAGGTCAAGCCAAAGATCTTCCTGTGGCCACTAACGGCGAGCCCTTTCCCTGGGACCGCATGAGACTTCCCATAACCATCAGCCCCCTGCACTATGACCTGACCATCCACCCAAACCTCACTACCCTGGACTTCACCGGGGTGGTTCGCATCAGTCTGGATGTGCAAGAGGACACCAGCACCGTTGTTCTCCATGCCAAGCAAATGCACATATCCAATGTGGTGCTCCTGGCCCCTGAGGGCATCAGGCCCCTCCGGGTGTTGGAGTACCCTCGTTTCCATCAGCTCGCTCTGATTTCAGATTCGGTCCTGACCAAGGGCAGAAAGTACGAGGTCCAGCTGGAGTTTGCTGCAAACTTATCGGACAGTTTTCACGGTTTCTACAAAGGCAGCTACCGCGCCAGCAATGGGGAGGTTCGGTAAGGTCACAAAATATGTTCTTCACCCATCAGTGACACCTCTATTTGACTGATCCCGTTCTTTGGGTTGTCAAAATGAAAATGAATAAATCCCCGAAATTAAATACAAAAATGATGAATATACTTTACCATACTCAGGGTCATAGCATCTACGCAGTTTGAGGCGACCTTTGCTCGTGGAGCCTTCCCCTGTTTTGATGAGCCTGCCTTCAAAGCCAACTTCACCATACGGATCATACGAGAGCCTCGTCACATTGCCATTTCCAACATGCCCAAGGTGTGTATAAATACCACAGCTCCTGCCTAATTCAATATGACCATCAGAAACAAGAGAGACCATGTAATTATTCCTTTGTATTCAGCCCTCTTTACTCTGATACTCCTAAATAACCATATAGGGTTCACTTGTGTGCCATTTAATCTTGGTTTAATTTGGGACTAGTGAAAAAAGAACACAGCAGGAACACAGAAGACAGGTCAGGAAGAAGGTTCTGGAGTTTAAAGAGGGTACGAGTAAGAGTCTGACTGATCAGTCACCTAAATTGACAGGACAGGAGAGCATTAATTACAGAATCGGCCCAGAGGCCATGGTAACTCTAGAGGAGCTGTAGGTCCCCAGCTCGGGAGGGAGAATCTGTTGACCGGTCAGCTGTTAGTTGTGCACTCCACAAATCTGGCCTTTATAGAAGAGTGAGAAAAAAAAAAAACATATTAAAAGTAATATCCCATTTGCAGTTTGTCACAATGTAGGGAACACAAAACAAATATGGAAGATGAGACCCAAGTGTACTTTTTTTGGCGTGTATGCACAATGCAACGTGTGGTGGTGAACCAACACGGAGCTTTACCCCGAACACATCATCCCTGCCGAGACGTGTTGTAGCAGCGTCATTCTGTGGGCCTGCTTCAGCAGAATTTGATGATGCTAATTACTGAAACTGTATTGAAAAACACATAAAAGTCCATTAATTTAATGCTGATCTGCTTAAATTGATGTGCTTACATTTAAGTTGGAACAAATAAGTTAATAAATAATGGTAAGTTTGATCGGTAGTGCTTTATTGGCGCGGTTTACCTTCTATCATTTTCCTTCCACTTTACAATTATCCACTACTTTGTGTTCGTCTATTACGTAAAACTGAAATAAAAAAAAACATTGAAGTTTGTGTCTGTAACATGACAAAATGTAAAAAGGTCATGTATACATTAGGAAAGCGTCATCCGGACTTCTTTCTATTCGCAGGTTAAAACAGTGGAGCTGCCGGGTGGTTTGCTTGAGGATCACTTCGACACAACTGTAAAAATGAGCACTTACCTGGTGGCCTACGTCGTCTCTGACTTCCTGTCCGTGAGCAAAACAACTAATCATGGAGTTAAGGTGAGGTTTCACTCCTGGTGCTGGCCAGGCTGTTTTATAACTTCTTGCACATATAAACAATTTCTTATCGTTTATTGTGCTTTGATTGCCCTCAGATTTCTGTCTATGCTGTCCCTGAGAAGATTGACCAGACAGCCTTTGCTTTGGATGCTGCAGTGAAGCTGTTAGACTTCTATGATGATTACTTTGATATCCCATATCCACTTCCCAAACAGGGTCAGTGGAAACACATTGTTACCTGGTCTCTCTGTCAAGTCAGGAAACTGTGCATTTCTGTTGACTCTAGAATATGACTGTCTTTAGAATGGGTTCATGCTGCAATGCAGTATCGCAATAGATGCTGAATCTAATTCAGATCAAATTAAACATAAATTTGTCAGTAGATGTTTTTGAGGAGCAGCAGGAGAATGTTCCACATTTGATTCATGCTTTATGTTGCTCCCTCCAGACCTGGCTGCTATCCCAGACTTCCAGTCGGGTGCGATGGAGAACTGGGGTCTGACCACTTACAGAGAGACTGGCCTCCTCTTTGATCCTGACAGGTCCTCTGCCTCAGACAAACTGGGCATCACCAAGGTTATTGCCCATGAGCTTGCACATCAGGTACTTGGCTTTAGATTGTTTTATATGCATGTTTGTTCACTTTGAGTCTTTGTTGCTCTTTAAGCAGTTATAGGTGGATGGATATTGTTTTAATCTTTTCACCTGCCCAGTGGTTTGGGAACCTGGTGACGATGGAGTGGTGGAATGACTTGTGGCTCAATGAAGGTTTTGCCAAGTTTATGGAGTTCATTTCCCTCGACATCACCTACCCAGAGCTCCACGTGGTGAGAGTCGAGCATAGAAAACTTGCCACGTCCTTTACCCTCTTCTGTTTCTGTTCCTTCAAGTTAAATTCAGACTATCTTCATGCTGTCTTTAATCTTAGGATGACTTTTTCTTGGGCAAGTGTTTTGAAGCCATGGAGGTAGATTCTCTGACCTCCTCTCACCCAGTCTCTACCCCGGTGGAAAACCCCACGCAGATCCAGGAAATGTTTGATGATGTCTCTTACGACAAGGTCAGTGGTATCTATTTACATTGTGATCGTACGGGATATTGGAACCTTACAACTGAAGATCGGGGCAGATTTCATTGAATAGTTCTTTGGTTGTGTGAGTCTAAAGCTTAACCCATTTAATGTGACCAGAACCAAATGATTTCTAGCCTAATTTGGCCTACCCTGTTTTTTCCCAGTCAGTGAATACTTTACCAAGTGAAGAGGATTTGTTTAAAAAGAATTTTCTACGACACGTCGAGAAATGTCTGTGGCAAATACAGGCTGCAAGAGAGCGAAAGAGAGCAACACTTTCAAAACAGGAAGGCTTAATGTAGTATTGCAAAGTTGCTTTGTTTTTTCCTCTTGAGATTCCAACCATTGTCTATCATGTTGGATTTGGAAATGTTGACAGTCTTTTGGAAATCTCAAAGATCAGGAAAGGATCCACATTTTCTAGACTCTACACTGCTGTTTTTGTAATGCTAGCTGTGGTAAACATGTTCAATCAATCAATCAATCAAATTGTATTTGTATAGCACTTTACAACAGTCATTACTGAGCGAAAGTGCTTTCCATTATTGCAAGAATAAAATACCAGCTAGAATAGAGACAAATAATTTAAAAACATGGGAAAAACATGCACAAAAAAAAAATAGAAGTGTCACAGTGCTGTTATGTGCACTTCTTAACAAATATGATTTTAGCTTAGCTTTAAACAAAGATAAATCATTGATGGTCTGCAATTCGAAAGAAAATGAATTTCACAGCTCTGGCCCAGCTACAGCCAATGAACGTTCACCTCACAGTTTAGACTTTGAACCGGGGACTTCCAGAAGATGTTCTCTGAATGGAAAATGTGCTTGTAAAAGGTGGCATAGATAAGAATGTGCAATGCCATTCACGACTTTAAAAACAAACACGAAAAACTTAAAATCGACTATAAGACACACTGGAAGCCAGTAGAGGGAGTAAGGTAAGGGAGTAATGTGACGGTGTCTCCTAGTGTTAGTCAACAGGTGAGCAGCAGCATTGTGGACCAATTGGAGCCCATTGAGGGAATCCTGATTTATTCCAACATAAAGTGCACTGCAGTAGTCAATACAGGAGCTGATGAAACCGTGCATAGCCTTTTAGAGGTCATTTAGACTCAGAAAAGGTTTAACTTTATCCACAAGTCAGAGCTGAAATAAGTGGGCTCTTACAAAACAATTAATCTGTTTCTCAAATTTCAAACACTCATCAAACATTACTCCCAAATTCCTTACCTCAGGTCTACACTAAGTAGCCAAAGAACCAAGATCTGAAACAGAATTAGGAAATATTTTAGCCCCAAACACAATACATTCTGTTTTACATTCATTCAGGTTCAGGACATTTTGTGAAAGCCGCTTTCTAATGTCCTTAAAACCATTCAGTAGGGAGTCGAATGCACTTGTGTTGTTGGGGACAATTGGCAAATAGACCTGTAGATCGTCTGCATAAAAATAGAGCTGGATGTTGTCTTTGGCTATGACTAAACTCAGTGGCAACATATACAGTGAGAACAGTACAGGTCCCTGAGGCACAGCAGTGGTCAGAGGAACAGTGGAGGATGAGTAGTCATTGAATGTCCCCAAATAGGACTTAAATCACTGGAGGACTGGTCCCCGAGGCCCATCCTGTTGGGACAGACTGAATGATCCACAGTATTAAAAGCTGCTGTGAGATCCAGCATCACCAGCAGCAAAGGTTTTTTAGAATCCAGTGATAAAAGAATATCATTTTGCACTTTTAATAGGGCAGACTCAGTACTGTGTCGAAATCTAAAACCGGAGTAAAATGTATCTGGAACAGAGTTATGTTTTAAAAATAATTGCAAATGAGTAAATACAACTTGTTTTCAAACTTAATAGATAAAAATTATCAGCTAGATAGGGGTCTAAAAGTAAATTAAACACAAGGACCCAGGTGGGGTTTTTTAAGTAGATGTCTGATGACAGCATGTTAAAAAGAAACTGGAACTGTCCCAGAACTCTTAATGGCTAATATGAAATGCTAAAGCCAGTGGAAACTTTTAGCTCCATAATCATTTTGTCTACGTTTGTAAAATAATTGGAAAACCCTGTTTTACGGTAACTGCTCTCTTACACAGCAGCGTCACGGCTCCTCCATACCGGAGTCATTAATGACAGTGCATCACATATTTTTAATTCTGTTCTTTCTATGTCTTCTTACTAATGTTCGAAAATAATCAGAACCTGCTAAAATCTGTACTGGCTGGTAAAATCTTGACAAAAACCAGAGATCAGAAATCAGGCACAAAACTCTGGTCGGTGCACCTCTAATTTAAAGACATGTAAAATAGCTTCATTAAACAGCATCTGTTTGGTGTAGTTAATTTTCCTGCTAACTCTGTTTGTGTTTGTTTGTTTTCAGGGGGCGTGCATTTTGAACATGCTGCGGGACTTCCTGGGTCCTGAAGCTTTTGAGATCGGCATCATCCGATACCTAAAGCGCTACAGCTACCAGAACACTGTGAACAGCCACCTGTGGGAGAGCCTGACTGATGTGAGTGATAACTGTGTCCCAGTGGTTTTTGTCATCTTAAAGTTCATATCTAAATAAACTTGGTTACTATGTAAATACCACATTCTGAGTTTTATGCATCATCCAGTTGGTGAGTTGCACACGGTAGCATGAGTTTTGGTGCTCCATGCATGTTTGAAATGTCAATTTTCTTTTCTTTTTTCTGTATAGAAAATAATATAATATTATTTTATTGACAGAGCAAGTCTGAAATCAGTGTTGCATCACAGCACTATTGTTTACAAACTACACAGACAGAATCAAAAGTAACCATTGTAAGATGAACAGATGATGGCATTCCAAACTGGTTAATGTTCCATGTTTAGTTTTAGGATGTAGAAAAGAATTTCTCGGTTTAAGCCTGGATCTTTGACCTAAAGTTTCTGTTTTTATGATTCAGAGCGTGGTCAGGGTTGGAAGCTGTGTTATTAGCTAATCTCACAATATTGCAATGGTAGGGAGATTAATAAAGTTTTATGACTGGGTGGCCCACAGTCAGTTCTGATTTTTCAGCAATGCACAGTATTATGACCTGGCTCAAAGGCCACAACATAAAGTGAGACACATCATGTATAAGAGTTCTAAAATATAAATCTATTTAACGCAATCTAAGGTAAAAATCAAAGTTTTCAATATGAAGAGTGAAAGTCAGTGAAATCAGTGTTGTATGGAGTGCATGAGTAGAGGATGTATGTGAAAGTGTTTCAATGTGCAATCAAAATAACCTACAAAGAAAAATGTGGCAGTGTACCTGTGGAGGAGAGCAGACACAAGTTAGTTGACAGTTAGGGTTTAAACTCAGAGTCTTTCCAGGTCATCAGGGGTCCCACATCAGTAATCTGTGTTGCATATGAAAGGTAAATGCCCGACCTAACCATAAGAGGTTGTGAAATTATCTTAGCTAGACTTTATGGGCCAGGGAAATTCAGATAAGATTTGAAAGTTAATGGGACTGAAGGTATTATGTGGGGCTATGTGCCCTTTTGGTCCTATTGCAGTATATGTTTTTTTGATGTCATCTTTGTTGATGTCAATTTTTATTCTTTGTTAAATGTCAACCAGATCTGCAGCTCAGACGCTTTGGATGAAGGGCGAATGAAACACACAGAATTCTGCTCTAAACACAAACTCCAGTCTGGATCCTCTGTAAGTTTTACAGCTTGGTTCTACAAAGCAATAAATAACAGCAATGAAAATATCCACCATTATTGGCTCTCCTGGCAAAGTTGTGAAGAAAGCCTGAAAATGAATAATTATGTCATTGCAGTTGCATAATCTCACGCTCAAAAATCCTACCTTTACTTTGAGAAGGCTTATGCTGTTGGGAGACCGTGTTAGGAAATCCTTTTTTAACAGAATCACTGGTGGCAAAATTCTTGGTGCCCCTGCTGTTGTACTTTGTACAACCCCCTTGTTTCTCACAGCTCCAGTTAACATTTTAACTATTTATCTGACTGTAGATATGAAAAGTTGCGTGTTCATTTAGCCTTTTCTTGACTTATTAAACACATCAATCGACATGTTCTCTTCTTTTTCCCACTTTGAAAAGTGGTTAAGAGCAATGGGCATCTGTGCCACATCATATTCATACCCCGGGGAAACAGGAAATCAAAGATTACTAATTAAAGGTTCCTTGGAGGCTATTCTTTTATATCAGAACTCTTAGGTTTTTGTTATTTTTTTATTTATTTTACATATTAGTTATTTTTAACACTTCATTTCAGCATTCTTGTGTTACCTCATAAAAATGATGTGAATATTACAGTTAAATTAAGGATTTGAAGTAATTAATTGGGTTAATCTAAATGTGATATGTGGCCACCCATTTTTAGAAGTGGTACTCTGATGATGAGCTGGATGTCAGGGCTATCATGGACACCTGGACGCTGCAGGAGGGCTTCCCGCTGGTCACTGTAGAGGTCAAAGGTCGGGAGATCAGGCTCAGTCAGGAGAGATTCCTGAGAACAGACAATCCCTCGCTCACTGAAGGGTAACAGATATGGCACACATGATTATTAATTATTATCTTGGTGACATTCCCTACTGAAATCACTGTTTAAGACCAACATATTATAGTAATTTCTCTGATTTCTGGTTCTTTATTTAATGGATCTTGATTTCATTGTCATTATGTGGCAGATTCCTGTGGCAGATCCCACTAACGTACATGACCAGTGCCTCCAACACAGTTCACCGTTTTCTCCTCAAGACAAAGACTGGTGAGGATTTTGCTCTGAAATAAGGCTGTTAGACTGCCAAATTCATGCATGTCATCCATATGCATAGAACCTTAATCCAGTAAGCTCTCCTAATGTTAATCTTTGGTTGTACTTCTTGCCATTTAGATGTCCTCTACCTGCCAGAGGACGTGGACTGGGTGAAATTTAATGTCAACATGAGTGGCTACTACATGGTCCACTATGCAGGAGAGGGCTGGAACTCCATCATCAAACTGCTGCAGTACAACCACACGGCCATCTCTGGCAACGATCGGGCCAGCCTCATCCAGAACGTCTTCCAGCTGGTCAGGTCTGTCTCACGCTCGAAAAATTTAGTGTAGTATTCAGACTATCACAAAACAACAAGCAAAGTTGGTTATATTTTAATCATGCATACATTTCAGTTAAAAACATTTAGCTAAACTTTGTGGTAAAATAAAAGAAAACGATCTGAACATTATAGATTTGACATCAGTGCGGGATAATTTCAATATATAAAGCTTCGTCTATGTGTTTCAGTGTTGGGAAGGTGAGGCTGGATACGGCCCTGGAGCTGTCTCTTTATCTTTCCAAAGAGACTGAGATCATGGCTGTGACCCAGGGTTTTGGAGAGCTCGTACCTCTTTACAAACTGATGGAGAAGAGAGACATGACTGTGCTGGAGAACCAGATGAAAGTATGTCAGCTTTAATAACATGTCTGGAAACAAACTTATCTGGAGCATATCAGCTCTAAAATATTCAATAAAATAAAATCTAAGATCCCCTTTACACGGAACTAAGACCGCACCATGACATTAAAAATCAGCCAGTTTGTGGAGGGTCTCCATAGAGTCTCAGTGGTCTTCTGGGGTCCACCTGGGAAACAGTCAAACCCCCTCCCGAGTTCCTGAATGTAAAGGAGCTGGATGGCATCAGTGCTTGTTTACCCATGGCGTGTGCCCCCAACGGATCTTCATGGGTTGATCACTAGAGGATTGGATGAGTGCAAATGCTGCTCATGCACCAAACCTCATTACACGGAACTGTACTGGCAGCACCCCAAGTAACCTAATTTGTTGTACCCTTTGGCATTTTGGCTGCTATGCTTGTAGGGCTCACCAATCTGGCTGCAATGCAAAGACTACGCTACTAAAAAGTAGAGGAAAAAAATCTGTCCCGTTCAGGCCCTTGTACATAGAGATTGGTATGTGCATCGCTTTCCCAGCTAGATAAATGTGCACCCGCCTCCAAACTGTGCAGATATGCAGGTTGCTGGATTTTCACCATCAGTCTGACACTGATGGTGGAGGTACAGAAACCTCCCATTTACATAGATGTTTTCCTCAAATTCTGCAGAATTCCCCTTAGTGCAGTTGTGAATACCTGTGTTAGTAGCAATGTTTTGGATGGCCAAGAAAGCAGCAGAAAAATCAAGCAGCAGAGTGTCGAATGTTTCACACAGAAATTAGGTTTTCCAGATTTGCACTGATCCACTGACGATCAAACTGTCTTGGAGATCCTTGAGATTATATGGCAGGAATAATAGACTGCATGCCTTGTTGAAGTTTTACACACTGTTTATTTTGCCTCAGGGTTATATCGTGGATCTGTTCCGGAATCTGATTGATCGGCAAGAGTGGAGTGACTCCGGTTCGGTGTCTGAGCGAGTTCTGAGGAGTTACCTGCTGTTGTTCGCCTGTGTCAGGAACCATCCTCCCTGCGTAGCCAAAGCCACTCAGCTATTTAACCAGTGGAAGGATTCCGATGGCACCATGAGGTCAGGGGACATAGTGCAACCAGCTTTACTTTCAAATTAATTGAGCACTTGTATGGAAAAGATAATCTCTGTCAAAGCATTGTCTTCTATAGTAAAATCCATCCTCCTTCTTCTAGCCTCCCTGTTGACATCACTATGGCTGTGTTTGTGATTGGAGCACGGTCACCAGAGGGGTGGGACTTCCTCTTTGAGAAGTACCGCACTTCTCTGCAGATGTCTGTCAAGAGCCGCATCAAGTCTGCCATGACTGTCACCTATCTGCAGGACAAGCTCAAGTGGTGAGCAGCAGATTTTGCAAACTGGAGCACATCAGCAAATTTACCCAGCTGTTCCTCAAAATCTTGTCATTGTTTTCCATTTCAAGGATGATGGAGCAGAGTCTGCATGGTGAGGTGATGAAAACCCAGGACCTCCCAGATGTGGTTGTCTCTGTTGGAAGGAACCCTCATGGTTACCAACTGGCCTGGGACTTCCTCCGAGTTAACTGGCACACCCTGATAAAGAAGTCAGTACCCTTTACTCTTCATAACCGCTAATTTTTATAAAATAAAAATAAAAAAACCCTTGAATAAAATAGTTGGCTCTAAGATGAGATTGCAGTTTTCTTCATTTCTGACATCTTAGGTGAGGCAGGTAGGTATTTTCAGTATTTTTCCTGGCATATTTCTCCTGCTGGTTAAATTAAACATGGGTCTTTACATTTAGACAATAACAACATATATTTGTGTTATTTAAACAGGTTTGACCTTGGCTCTCACTCTGTATCCTACATGGTGATTGGCGTGACCAACCAGTATTCTACCAGGGAGATGCTTCAAGAGGTGAATATTTATTTCAAGCGATATTTAAAACATTTTAATTTACTTTTGTCTTTACGTTTTTTTTTTGTTAATGAGAGGATAAACTGTATTTATTTGAACGCATGGTAAAGTCCAAATATGTGTCCCTTAGATACGGAGCTTCTTCGACTCGCTGACAGAGGAGACGGGGTCAAAAATGAGGTGCATCCAGCAGACCTATGAGTCTATTGAGGATAACATCCGCTGGATGGACACCAACCTTCCTCTGCTACAGGCTTGGCTGAACAAGCACCAACTCAGAGGACCTCATGAAGATTTATAGTCCTGGGGGACTTTTTTTACCCCCTGTTTGAGCCAATTTTGGTTTCTGGACCATTGTTGGAGCCAAATTAGATTTTTATTAAACCATTTAAGGTGCCTTGGTTGGTTCTTTAAAACTTTGGCAACAGATTCTGCCCGAGTCTAGATTGAAGAGTAGACTAAGAGCCTATACTCTTGGTTCCAAACCAGTACTGGAATCACATTGATGAAAACAGGGTAACTGTCATTACATTATGCAAGCCAATGCCGGATGTGAGTCGCTCATGCACACAGTTTAAATTGCACTGGCCCCTTACCTTACTCCGACCTTAGCCGGTGCAAATATAGAGAAGCTAAATATACTGTCCACTGGTTCCATCTGATGTCAGTCACTGCCTGATGCAAGACTGTCCACTCAGAGAGTGCTTTCTGCCCAATGCCAGCAGTCCTATGAGGTCAAAAGGTCAAAGCTCACCCAGAAAGCTAAAAAGTTTAATCAGTGTTTTATTAAATGTATAAACTATAACAAGTAAAAACTAGAAAAAAAAATGAACATGAAACATTACTAATGGCTACACAGTCCTCCATGGAGCCATTGAAAATATATGCCCATTTATGAGTTACTCACATCAGGCAGATGCTCCCATCTTGTAACGACTAATTTAAAAGCACAGAGTTGGGGCGCTGCCCGTGCCGTAGTGGTAGAGCGCGAGACCCATTTACAGAGGCCTCAGTCCTCGATGCAGCGGTCCCGGGTTGTAGTCCTAACCCCGGAGACCTATGCTAGATGTCCTCCCTCTCTTTCCACCCCACTTCCGGTCTGTCTACTTTGGAAAAATAACAAAAATAAAGGCCACTAGTGCTGCAAAAAACAGAAAAAGCGAAAAACTGAAAAAGAAAGAGTTCTGTGGACTCAGTTTATGAATAAGATCATTTTATTCTCAGTGACAACTCCCAAACATTTGCATTTAAAAATCCTGACTAAAAGCCATAGCTCTTGATTTTTGAAAATGTTTTTTTTTTCCAAATATACTAAAATATCACCTTCCTCAAATACAATAACATTGTTTTAGACTTCTCTAAAGCACAACCAAACACTTCTCAAATAGGAGCTTTTCCCAACTAGCCATGTATACATTTGTTTTCTGTAAGGAATAAAAATGCTTCATAAAAAATTCACCATACTTGAGTAATAACAGTTCTTAACTTAAATAGAGGTAACTTGCTTGGAATATTTAGCAAAGTGTTATTTTCCTAAATATTTCTGCTCAGAGTTGCCTGTATTAGTTTCTGAGTGTGTGTTTTGGTATATAAATGTGTGTTTAGGATGTAGGGCTTTTGGTGGGGTTCATTTTTAACTGCTGTAAAGTTGTGCTTTTGTAAAGTAAATTTGGCTTTAAGCTGCATTATCAGTGGAAAGTGACAACATGCTGTGAATAATGTATTGTAAAAAGAAATACACTGTGCAACAAATTCTTGTATTTTTTTTTAGCAGAGCGTTTCTCACTTGCAGTACCACAAAAAAGAAGTGAAAGGGTGAAGATTGTAGATTTTTTTTTCTAGAAGTAACCAAAATGAATCTATACTTTCTGTCTTTAGTATAAAGAATTAAAATAAAAAAATAAACGAATATTGGAACCAAAATTGACCTAAATACCGAAACATATATATATATATATATACAGGGGTTAGACAATGAAACTGAAACACCTGTCATTTTAGAGTGGGAGGTTTCATGGCTAAATTGGACCAGCCTGGTAGCCAGTCTTCATTGATTGCACATTGCACCAGTAAGAGCAGAGTGTGAAGGTTCAATTAGCAGGGTAAGAGCACAGTTTTGCTCAAAATATTGAAATGCACAGAACATTATGGGTGACATACCAGAGTTCAAAAGAGGACAAATTGTTGGTGCACGTCTTGCTGGTGCATCTGTGACCAAGACAGCAAGTCTTTGTGATGTATCAAGAGCCACGGTATCCAGGGTAATGTCAGCATACCACCAAGAAGGACGAACCACATCCAACAGGATTAACTGTGGACGCA
>JAHHUM010002399.1:309681-337577 GCA_036173005.1 Crenichthys baileyi
CAGTAATCAAAGCAAAAGGTGGCTACTTTGAAGAACCTAGAATATAAGACATATTTTCAGTTGTTTCACACTTTTTTGTTCAGTATATAACTCCACATGTGTTAATTCATAGTTTTGATGCCTTCAGTGTGAAGCTACAATATTCATAGTCATGAAAATAAGGACAACTCTTTGAATGAGAAGGTGTGTCCAAACTTTTGGTCTGTACTGTACGTGGATTCTGAGATATACTTTTATTGTGTTATGAAGTACACAAGAAGTGGGTAAATGTACAAAGTAAGATCCAAATTCTCTGTTTTACAAAAGAAAAGTCCAACAATACAAAATGAAATAAAACTCCTCATTTTTGGTGTCATTTAGATTCTGCTATGAATAAATAGTTGTGCTATGTGTGTTTAATTGTTGCATTTTCCAATTGAACTGAATTGTCAGGATAATTTTTGATCATTTATTATGGGGTAAGATTTATGTCAATAAAAAACGTATTCACAAAAGTAAGTTGTAAATGTAAGTCATTAGACGTGCATAAATTTTAAGATTTGTACTTTTTCCTTACAGTCAAATTACACATAACTGGGAAAGCTGCATTTAATCTGTTAACATTCAAATTGAAATTGTACAGATGTTTAAAAATATAAATACTAATTACAACTTTATGGATGTAGATTCTTTGCTTTGAATATGAATCCAAATAAACAAAATTATGTCATGTGGACTTGAGCCAGCAAGAAATCCCACAGTGCATTGCAGGATACCTTGATACGTTCTTGTGTGCTTGGCAAGTACGCACTTGGCACTCTGATGTACAGTTGAAAGTACGTTCTTGCTGGGAACACAAGGACACAATATGATAATTCAGCAATTGGAACAGAGTGTACTTCATAATCTCACCCCTCAGCTAACATCTTTCTCTGGGTTTCAATAATTAGTCTCGTTTCACTCAGGAATGTGATTATTTTATAATGGATGGTAAAACAAGAAGAAAATGTTAATTTGACAAATATCAAATATACAGGGGTTGGACAATGAAACTGAAACACCTGTCATTTTAGTGTGGGAGGTTTCATGGCTAAATTGGACCAGCTTGGTAGCCAGTCTTCATTGATTGCACATTGCACCAGTAAGAGCAGAGTGTGAAGGTTCAATTAGCAGGGTAAGAGCACAGTTTTGCTCAAAATTTTGAAATGCAAAAACATTATGGGTGACATACCAGAGTTCAAAAGAGGACAAATTGTTGGTGCACGTCTTGCTGGTGGCATCTGTGACCAAGACAGCAAGCCTTTGAGATGTATCAAGAGCCACGGTATCCAGGGTAATGTCAGCATACCACCAAGAAGGACGAACCACATCCAACAGGATTAACTGTGGACGCAAGAGGAAGCTGTCTGAAAGGGAGTTTCGGGTGCTAACCCGGATTGTATCCAAAAAACATAAAACCACGGCTGCCATATCAAGGCAGAATTAAATGGCATCTCAGCTCTCCGTTTTCACCAGAACTGTCCGTCGGGAGGTCCACAGGGTCAATATACACGGGGCCAGTCTGCTATAGCCAAACCCTTTGGTCACTCATGCCAATGCCAAAAATCGGGGTTTCAATGATGCAAGGAGTGCAAAAACTTGGGCTGTGGACAAAGTGAAACATGTATTGTTCTCTGATGAGTCCACCTTTACTGTTTTTTCCCCACATCCGGGAGATTTACGGGGGGGAGGCCCCAAAAAAAGGGTACCACCCAGACTGTTGCATGCCAGAGTGAAGCAGGGGGTGGATTAGTGATGGTTTGGGGCTGCCATATCATGGCATTCCCTTGGCCCAATACTTGAGCTAGATGGGGCGTCACTGCCAAGGGACTACCGAACCATTCTTGAGGACCATGTGCTCCCAATGGTTCAAACGTATCCTGAAGGCGGTGCCGTGTATCAGGATGACAATGCACCAATACACACAGCAAGACTGGTGAAAGATTGGTTTGATGAACATGAAAGTGAAGTTGAACATGGCCTGCACAGTCACCAGATCTAAAATTTTAATGAGCCACTTTGGGGTTTTTTGGGGAGGAGTGGTAGGAAAGGTTTTCCTCCACCAGTATCACGTAGTGCCCCTGGCCACTATCCTGCAAGAAGAATGGCTTAAAATCCCTCTTTACCACTGTGCAGGACTTGTATATGTCATTCCCCAAGACGAATTGACGCTGTATTGGCCCAAAAGGAGGCCCTACACCATGCTAATAAATGATTGTGGTCTAAAACCAGGTGTTTCAGTTTCATTGTCCAACCCCTGTACATAATATACAAGTGTCATTACTAAATTGAAACGTTATAAATAATAAGCTAAAGTTTTAATTTTTGATCTTTAAAAACGCTTTACTTAGTAAACAATGGTTTAGAATAAAATAACGATGATCTCAGTCAGCAAGTACAGGAAACTGATAACTGTCTAATCATAAGTAAACATTAATAAAATTTAAAAATTTAAAGAGGATGAAACAGTGGGGTATAGGGGAGCATACGGAAACTGCATCAATACCTGGAAAGTGCCAAGATCAGGCTGACACACCCACTGACCCTGCAGCCAGCGTAGCCTGTCAGTGGATCTGTGCTGCTCCGAAAACTCTAGAGCACATTTTAAAGTAGGATTTCATCATTTAACTCATTGGGTAAAAACTAATTTTGAACATTGTTTGTTCTGTGTAGTGCATTTTATGAAGGATTTGGAATTACATAGGCATAGGTCGGCATTTTGGGTCATTCAAAAAGCATTTGAGCAAAGTTTACTCCAAAGTTAAGCTCTATACTGGTAGATAAATCGGCATTCCATTTACTGATAGAAAGTGAGATTCTTAAATCTACTTCTGAAAGTTTTAGAGTTTTTTTAAGTTTTTAGAATAACTTTGGCGGTTGAAGTTCAAGGAAGCTAGATATTACTAGAGGACTTTCTTGGGTTATTTGTTTTAATCCTAAATGTGGACTGGACAATAGATTTTTGGGTTGGCAATATTCAAATAAATTTTTATCAGCACCAGTATTTTTAGATATTCCCATCAGGCTGTCACAGATACCAGTATTGATGCTTTTAAAACAGCTGTGCTACTTAATTAAATGGCTGATAAATGGAATATCTGAGATACAGATTTCCTTACAAAGTGTTTCTTCAATTTCTATCCATAGACTGATGGAATTTTCCAAATCTATTTTAAGATTTATTGTAATCTATGTGCGCAATAATATATATAAAAGTTTGGAAGATTTTAATCCCCTAAACTGCTAAATGTAACTCTTTTTCTCTTAAGAAACTTAAAAAAACATTTTTCAGTTAACTTAATTTAGGAAGATTAACTACATTTAAGATGTATCCTTGTCAGAATTGGGGGAGTCATGAACATGAACAAATTCTAAGTATTTGTATTTAATGTTGGTGGATCATATTCAGGTTGTAAGGAGACAAAGCAGAAGGCAGAAACAAAAAACAGCAAAATCTGAAAACTGCATTTGATCTCAATCGTTTAAGACCTGGCTGCACGGTGGCACAGTTGGTAGCAGTGTTGCCTTGCAGCAAGAAGGTCCTGGGTTCGATTCCCGGCCGGGGGTCTTTCTGCATGGAGTTTGCATGTTCTCCCTGTGCATGCGTGGGTTCTCACCGGGTACTCCAGCTTCCTCCCACAGTCCAAAGACATGCCTGTTAGGTTAATTGGACACTCTAAGTTGCCCTTAGGTGTATGAATGAGTGTGTGCATGGTTGTTTGTGTGTTGTGATGGACTGGCGACCTGTCCAGGGTGTACCCCGCCTCTCGCCCATAGACTGCTGGAGATAGGCACCAGCTCCCCCCCGACCCACTATGGAATAAGTGGTAGAAAATGACTGACTGACGTTTAAGACCTTAGTCAAGGGCGTAATTTGCAAGGGGGTTAGGGGGGTGTTGAACCCCCCAAAAATCTGATCCAGTTTATATAACCCCCCCAATAAAATAACATAAATACGTTTACAAATATATCTTGCATGAATAACTTGTTGATTTTCTGTTATTTTCATTTGCCAGCAAAATAGCATCATCACCTGTTAACGTAAACCCCCTCCTCCTCCCAAAAACTTGGTATCACCCGACCGCTTTCTCCTTCAAGCATTTACTGTTTGCTGTACTTTTGATTCAGTCGCTGGTGAGAGTGGTTGTACTCAACAAAATCGACAGACAACGTTTTTCACTGATGGTTGACAACAACACCTTGTAAAAAGAGCAAAAATCAAAATAAGGTAAATATATATGTAGGCCTATTGTTAAGTTAGCTGATGATTTGTTTTCTATGCCACTCGCAGACGCCTGTATACGCAGACACACTGAATGGCGGTGCATATAGATTAGCTCCTACATACAGTGGTACCCAGGTGCTTTGTTAGACCTGTCACCTGGACCTCTGGGGCTGAATAGCCCCGAATCTTACAAAAGAAGACATTTAGGAGTTCATCTCTGTTCAAAAGATGCATTAAGCCCCAAAATGACAGACTTCACATTTTTATTTAAAAACAACGAGATTTGTTTCTATTGTGTTCCATATAACCACGTCCGCTCCACCTAACCTGACAATGAGTCTAAAAGAAAATAAGACAAAAAGGGGTTATTTGCGCACACGCTGCACAAGACTGGGCAACTACGCGCACAGGCTCAGGCGGACGGCAATTTGTGCATTCTGGAGAAATCCAGAACGGCTGTTCAGTTCAGGAGCATTGGTCTGCCTCACTAATTACCAAAAAACCGGGCTACAATAGGGGGGACGGCTGATTTCAGAGCAGCCACGGAGCCAACCAGAGAGAGGGAGTCTGGTGGGTGTGTTCGCCCAGGAACAGGTGGAAAACGGTAAAACCTGAGAGCTGGCTCAGAATGGGCTAATTGTAAGCTAACCCTAATCACTGATTCACCCAGCCAGACATGAGGTGGTGGTTCACTAATGAGCATCATCAGGGTCATGATGGGGGACTTTCACCTGAGCTACAGGTAGAGTTAAATGGCCTGGCCGTGATAAAAAAACAATAGAAACCCTCTCTGTGAGCTTGTAGCTGGATCTGCATCATGATGTGAAAAATACCTGATCCTTTACCTTAGTCAAAATCAAAGCATTTAATCCTAAAGTCACTAAACACATTAAAAGGTCCTTCAGATTTCATCTTATTGCTGCAGCCGGTCCTATAGTCAAGTTCTACATGTAGATAGAAACAGGTGTTTCTTAATAAACCAGAAAAATATCGCCTGGTTCCAGAAAGACACAGTAGAAAGAGCAAAAGTAAGCCTCCATCTTCTATTTCATATCTTCGGATCCTAAACATACAGCTCTGGGTTGTTTAAAGGAGCAGAATTAATAAGAAATTAATCATAGGAATTAATCAAAGGTGGACCATTAATTAGTCAATTGTTTTATTTTTATGAATAAGACATGTAATATGTAATATTATATAAACTAAACTCATTAAACATGGATACAGTTTTACTCAATGTAATACATACAAACCACTTCATGTATACATTTATTAATAACTGTAATATTAGTAATGACAACAGGACAAAAGATGAGAGTCCAAGAAAGGTCCACGATGTGGCTCCATGTTCTATTTTAAACACCTTTTTCTCTACAGAAAGTGTTTAATAGTAAAGACTGAACTAATGGCTCAGTGGAGAACAACAGATTAAGTGGAATGAAGGGCTGCCAATTATGGCAGCAAAACAACAGGTTCATGAAGCAAGGAACATATTTTAATGAAATGTTGGGATAGCTCACAGCATAATTAAAATAAATAAATGTGTTTTTAGGGTCTTACCACTCCATCAAAATCTAGGAAAATCAATTTTATACCAGTTTTCTTTTTTGAAATGTAAGAAAGAGAGAAAGGAAAAGCAAGTGAGAGAGTAACATTTTAAGATGAAATAAGAAGTAAATTTTTGAGCCACAGTAACAATAGTTTCTTTGAGTTTAAGAACAACTTTAGTTCGAAGGACTGAGCAGAAAGTTTTTTTCTAAATATCACAAAATGTGTCATTATCTGCTTCAGCCAAATGTTTTTTTCATGAGTTGTAAACTGTTAATCTTCATCCTTCACTCAAATTACTAACAAAAAATTTAAACCAAGTCAAATTATTGTGAAGCTTTTTTGTTTGATTAACAATAATGTACATTCAGTGAAAACCCAGCCAAGGCAAAGAGCTGCTACAACATGTCTTGTGTTACTTTAACTTTAAGTGACTTATAAACTGGGGCACTGTCTGATAAAAATTAAACTATTTAGTGCCTGGGCTAAAGACCCCAATGGTTCAGACCCTAAAAACGCCCCTGGTAGTGTCTCTGCTTTGTAAGTTAATTTGTTTCACGATGGAGTTCTTAACTGAAATTATTCATATGTGGAATTCATTTTCCTCATTGAAATGAATTGAAATACAATTAATCCATTCTAGAACCCCAGAAACACCACGACGCAGCATTAATGAATATGAAGGTGCTTTAAAAACGTAACATATTTGGTTCTGTTAGAAAAAAAGATGAAGTAAAAGTAAGCCTTTTATTAATTGCTGAACTTTTGTGGAACAGAAAAACTGCAGAGTAAATACAAAGAAAACAGGAAAGTTAAGTAAAAACAGTAAAAGCATTTGACTAAAGTTCTAAAACAAGAACAGCAACTTTGGCTGACTTCTTTTACAAAAGTAAATTATTTAATAAATAAATAACTAGGCCGAGAGCTTAGCCGCCCCAATGCTAGACCTAAAGTTACACCCTTGACCTTAGCCCCCCAAATAAATGTGCATAAAACTATTTTACCTTTGATTTTTCATTGTCAGGAATTCACTGTCACGGCCCTTTGATGGCAAAGGCAAAAAGGGTTTCTGTCTTTGTCATGGCGGAACTATTAAGATGCACAACCAAGGATTCATGAAATGTGCCATAACTGCAGAGGCTGGATGGAGTAGGACAGTCACTTTAAATTTCTTAAAAGATCCCGAGGGTTATGGGACTAAAACATCAAGTGGTAGACTAGGAAATAATTTCTACTGCACTGAGCTGGAGGGTCTGACAAGCTGTCCATTAAAAATACATCTTCAGGGCCGGATTAAAATTGCAGAGGCCACTGGGCACAGAGTGTTAAGAGAGACCCCCACCACCATCACAACCAGAAAGACATTTGAAATACTGTCCACAATACCAATTTAAACCACATTTTGAAAAAGTACATTTCTCAGCTCATTAGATGCTAATGCATGTGTTCTGTTAACTCAGGGTTCTCGGTGTGGAGCTTTGTATTTGCAACCCTACAAAGATTTTACATTCAGCTGGAGTTTTGGCATTCCACTTACTGCCTTTCGCTTAAATTGTCCTGAAATACTCAGAAGGTTTTCTGTTACATTTATGAAGAGTACGTTGAAGAGTACGTTGACTGAGGTCACATTACTCCACTTTTGTTTTACACACAAGATGTTCAAAAATATGTAGGGTCTGGGCCTTGCCAGCCCTACTGGTTCTGCGGTCCTTTTTAAAATTCCCATTGGATAACCCAGCCTCACACATTCAAAATTAAGGCTTTCACTGATACTAATTACAGGTCAGTGTCTGTTTGATGCGTTTTAAGGAAACAAAGAACAAAAAATGTTGTCCAAGACCACTTCTCCTTCCACACCAGAAACTTGTACTTTTGGTCCTTAAAAGGGAGAACCAAACATGGGACATTTAAAAGGTGGAGGAAAGTTTTATTCTCTGATAAAGAAAAAAAATGAATCTTTACGTTCATGATGGGCACAGGCATGACAAGGAGGCCCACCTCAGATGTTTTCTATGCAGCTAGGTGTAGAAGGCTTCATCGTGATTGAGGAAATTTTTTCCTTCGCAGGAAATGACAGGGCTTCAGGTTGTACAGGAGCTGGTTGCATGAAGGTGCTGCAGTAGGCATCCCTCTTGACCGCGGGCCGTTGTCTGTGCTGTAATGACTGGGTCAGAATCAGAAAAAACTTGTGTTTCACGTGTATGAGGAATTTGCTTCGGTGGTAAGGTGCTACACATAGACAAACATACAGCTGACATAAATAAATTTGGAAATATGTAGTCAAAAACAAAACCAAGTTGTGTAGGAATGTTATGAGAAAAATAGAGCATAGTGGCAAATATTAAAAATAAACAATAACAACAATATAGAATTAAATGAAATAGTATTTGCATGTGGTCAGATATTCGTACTATTTGTAAGGGGAAAGGATCAGTGAGGGACCAGGGCTTTGTTAATGAGGCTAGCTGCAGACAGGAAGGTCTTTTAACAGGACAACACTGCAGTTCACATCTTCATCAAAGGACTTTTTCCAGGAGAATAAAGTTTCTCTTTTGGAGCATCCTGCATGATCTTCTGATCTAATTCCACCGAAAACGTGGGTGGACGGCTGGAAAGGGAGGTTTACAAAATCCGACGTAGGTTCCAGATTGTGGATGCCGCTCATAGAGCTATAATCACCACATAGAGCAACTCAAAGCATGAAACAATTTAAAACACTCACATCAAGTTTGAATTTAATTCATTTCAATTCAGTTTGAATCAGTTCTCTTAAGAAACTTTAAAAAACCACTGTATTTATAGACAGACATTTATAGTAAGTTCAATCCAATCCTACAGACTGATTTAAAGTCAGTTTTATACATTACAGTTTGATCCAAGTTATTAAATTATGCAGTCAAGTTCAGTTTATTATTCGAACTGGTAAAAAGGAAACCCAACCAAATGCACCGGATCACTGACTTTCTAACAATCCTTCCTCCTGAATGAGCATGTAGCAACAGTGAAGATTCGTTGACTTTTGCAGCGATCCCTCATAATGAGCCTTCATAGAGTGACAAAGGAGAGGAGAACTCTACTTTTACAGTAAAAACCTCCAGCAGAATCTGGGCCAGTGTGAGTGGCCATCAGCCTCGACTGACTGAGGGTTTGAGAAGATAGAGCATTATACAAAAAAACACGAAAGCACTGGCCCAGCATTAATTTCTATATCGAAGAAAAAGTTAAGAGTTAATGGCAGTAGTAGCTCCATTACAAGCAAGCAACCAACAAAGGGGTATCTAGCCAAAATAAAAATAATTAATTTCTATGACTGGAGATTTTGCTAGCTTATGTGCTTCAGTAGTCAGGATTTTATTAAAGAGGAACATTGTGGCATTTTACCCTCTTTTTACCAAAAATTACATATATGTGCCAGCTGGATTTATTTGTAGGAGCCTAAACAAAATGTTATAAATACAATAAATGCAAAACTGGAACTGTTTGCTGATTTACTTTATATGCAAATTATTATTGATTTAAAATATAGTAATATGGATGGTTAAATAAGAATGCAAAAATTGCAAAGATGCAAAACTGAGAAATAGAATATAATTATTTTTTTGTTGCATATGTAAACTCTCTGATTAGGTGATCAGTTAAACATGTTTAGTTAGTCAATATTTCTAACAAGCTAAATGAGCTGACATAATTAATTTGATCACATTACTCACAATGAAGAACTCTCTCTTTCTCAATCATGGCAAGAGTGTCTGCAATTAAAATGATGATCCTCCCTAAAATAAACTGTAACTTCTTTACGATCCCAGCTAAACCACCCCAGACTTGGTTCGAAAGCTTATCATATCAAAAAATCTTTATGTCAAGTCAAATCAAGTTTATTTATATAGCGCTTTTCAGCAACAAGGCACTCAAGGCGCTGTACATAAGGAAAAACATTACAATGAGACAGAAAATCAAACAACAGAGGTAATTTAAAAAAAATAAAATAAAGAGAATAGAATGATGGATAAGAAAATGAAAGGAAAATTGGACTGAAACCATAACTAATAATGTTTAGATGGCACAGTCAAAGGCCACTCTAAACAAATAAGTTTTTAATCTTGATTTAAAGCAACAAAGGGTTTCAGAGCTTTTATTATCATGTAACCATGTTTCTGTTAAAAACATAACATCAAGATCGTGGTCAGTAATGAAGTCATTGATAAAAAATTATTTTCCTGACAGAGATCTAATGTTCAATAACGCCAGTTTATATGACTTAGTTGCCGATATTAACTCTGTGTCTGGTTGTACCTGACAGTTTATGGCTTTTTTTGATTGTTTATTACTGTCTCTTATCCCTTTGGCTTTGTTCTTTCTGACACGTATAAGCACAGAGATTTTACAACTATCTCCTATTAGGGGCCCAAGTTTTTCCTGGACATTTCATTTCTGATAGAGTTACCTCTGGGGCCCAGACTGTATCACAGAGAAGTGATTTGAAGGTCCTGATTAGGAGGAGATAGATTAGGAGGTGGTGGGGCTCTGCGGCATTTGGAAGATGTTGGTTCAGTAGCAGGGCCTCGGCCACGGGGGGTGTTGAATGGAGAAGATGTCAGAGCCATTTGGGTCCCGATTTTAAGAGCTCCTTTAATGTTATCAGAATCCAGTAAAGCAAAAAGCGGGCTCAGTGGGTTGATGGGAAAGTTCTGTGCTGTCTGGGGTCTGGGGTGAGGGGGGTTTACCGGGGGTATCGGTCTGGGTCTGGGTTTTGGGGGTCCACCTCTCCTGTGGATTTCGACGGGGAGACTTTTTGTGATGACCTCTCGTTCTCAGCCAACTGGCCAGTTGTCTCTGCTGGAGCTGTTGGTGGCAGCATTATTATTATTGTTGATACTCCATGTTCTCTGCTGAAGGTCAAAGCTGCTGGCGGATTATTTACTGAATAGAAGAGAATAGATGTGAGACGTCTGGCTCCTGGCTTGTTCAAACAGAAACCATCTTGCTTGAAGAGTTGTGTTTTTTCCCAAAAAATATTGAAGTTGTCGATGAAGTTCACAGATGTAGTAGCACATGTTTTTTTCAACCACCACAGACCACTTCTCAGTACCTATGCTTTCTGGCTGTTGTTTTGGTCACTTTTAAATGTTGGTGGTGCCTTCACACTCGTGGTAGCATGAGATGGACTCTACAACCCACACGAGTGGCTCAGGTAGTGCAGCTCATCCAGGATGGCACATCAATGCGAGCTGTGGCAAGATTTGCTGTGTCTGTCAGCGTAGTGTCCAGAGCCTGGAGGCGCTACCAGGAGACAGGCCAGTACATCACGAGACGTGGAGGAGGCCGTAGGAGGGCAACAACCCAGCAGCAGGACCGCTACCTCTGCCTTTGTGCAAGGAGGAACAGGAGGAGCACTGCCAGAGCCCTGCAAAATGACCTCCAGCAGACCACAAATGTGCATGTGTCTGCACAAACGGTTAGAAACCGACTCCATGAGGATGGTATGAGGGCCCGACGTCCACAAATGGGGGTTGTGCTCACAGCCCAACAACGTGCAGGACGCTTGGCATTTGCCAGAGAACACCAGGATTGGCAAATTCGCCACTGGTGCCCTGTGCTCTTCACAGATGAAAGCAGGTTCACACTGAGCACATGTGACAGACGTGACAGAGTCTGGTGACACCGTGGAGAGCGATCTGCTGCCTGCAACATCTTTTAGCATGACCGGTTTTGGCAGTGGGTCAGTAATGGTGTGGGGTGGCATTTCTTTGAAGGGCAGCACGATAGGTAGCTTGACTGCCATTAGGTACCGAGATGAGATCCTCAGACCCCTTGTGAGACCATATGCTGGTGCGGTTGGCCCTGGGTTCTTCCTAATGCAGGACAATGCTAGACCTCATGTGGCTGGAGTGTGTCAGCAGTTCCTACAAGATGAAGAATGCTGTGGTCCAGGTCTGGGAGGAGATACCTGAGGAGACCATCCGCCGTCTCATCAGGAGCATGCCCAGGCGTTGTAGGGAGGTCATACAGGCACGTGGAGGCCACACACAATACTGAGCCTCATTTTGACTTGTTTTAAGGACATTACATCAACATTGGATTAGCCTGCAGTTTGTTTTTTCACTTTAATTTTGTGTGTGACTCCAAATCCAGGCCTCCATTGGTTAATAAATTTGATTTCCATTGATGATTTTTGTGTGATTTTGTTGTCAGCACATTCATTGAATATTTTGTACAGAACAAAGTATTCAGTGAGAATATTTCATTCATTCAGATCTAGGATGTTATTTGAGTGTCCCCATTATTTTTTGAGCAGTGTATATATATATATATAGAGCGAGAGAGAGAGAGAGAGAGAGAGAGGAGAGAGAGAGAGAGAGAGAGAGAGAGAGAGATAGATAGATAGATAGATAGATAGATAGATAGATATTGTATTGTTACAAGCAAATTTAATGTTAATTTTTTGTTTGTAATAAGTTCATCTTTAAGTCTCAGTAAATAGCGCTGTCACTTTAAGAGACACGGCGATCGGTAACAGGAAGTTGTCATACAGGATGTAGAATGAGGTAATCAGGAAGTACAATGTGCATGCTACAGAGTGAAGAGTCGTATTCAGCTTTATCCAGCAACATCTGCAAACTTCTTATGCCTTTTGGTAGCATCGTAGGTATGTATTGATACTTTAGGATGATATTGTAATTTTAGTTCATTGTAATGTCATTTTGTGAGAATATATTTACTTCTGGTGAAGTAAGATTGTTAATCTATGTTGTATGGCTGATTCATGTGTTAAATTACTTCAGTTAAATAAGTGACTGGATAGATACATAATTCATTTGCTTTAAGAATGATTATAAAACATAATTTAAAATGTAAGTTAATAAGGGCAGCTGTGTCAGTATTAAAATGAAGTGATTTATGTTACATCTAAGAGACATGTTTATCTTTTCTTGTAATTCAAAGGGGTAGATACAAAGCTGATTATATTTTGTATGTTTCAGTTTCACCTTCCTTTCATCGTCAATAAACCTGTGGACAAGGAGTCATCTGTCTACACAGTCTTGATGTTAAGGAGGCGTTTAACTTGCTGTCAAGTCATGTAGAGCACATATGATGAGGACAGTACAGTGAAACTACGGCTCTCAGGAAACGGGCAGGAAAACGCAGTGTAAGCTGAAAACAAGAGTAAAGTAGTACACAACCAGAACACATGGCAGAAGAGACATCGTCTTCGAAGACACGTTCACAAGCCTCATGCTCTTCATTGGAATTGAGCGCCTCATCAATTGGGTCAGCTGCAGCAAAGGCTAGAGGGAAAGCGGAAGCTGCGGAAGCTGTGGAAGCTGCGAAAGCACGACTGGCCTTTGTTAAAAAGGAGGTTGCTCTGAAATTGGAGCAAGCCAAACTAGAAGCATCCATAACAAAACTCAAGTACGAGAAAGAGACTGCTGCAGCCATTGCTGAGGCAGAAGTCCTTGAAGCTGCTGTTAATTTGGACTGTGAAAGGCCGAGCTTCAAATTACGCTTGGATCTTGCTCCATTAGTCACCCCGGCACGAACAGAGCAATATGTTCTCAACCAAAATCAGATACAGGAGGCTGACGGACAGTCATGTGCTGATGGTGACCCAGTGAAAACAGAGCCAAAGCCTGATTACAGTATTTCATCTTCCCAGCTGAAATCAGAAGCTACCCCCTTTCTTCCAAACTACATTCCAACTGCGTTCCAAGCTCTGCACATTGCTCCACAGAACCCCCCAGTCTATGGAAGGGAGGAGTCTCAAGGTGTTACGATGCAGCATAATAATGGTCCTGATACCCAATATTACAGACCTTCAAATATGACACCTTCTCATCCACAGTTTGCATATACAAATAACAGCAGCTCCAACATGAGTGACTTTGTTCGATACTTAGCTCGTCGTGAGCTTGTGGCTACGGGTTTGTTGCAATTCAATGACAAACCACAGAATTACAGAGCCTGGAAACATTCTTTTAAGTCAGCTACACTACGCTTAGATCTGTCACCAAGTGAAGAGATGGATCTCCTGCTGAAGTGGCTCGGGAGAGAATCAGCACAGCACGTGGAACAGATTAGAGCGATACATATAAATCGTCCACAAGAAGGACTAAACATGATATGGAACAGGCTCGACGAGAACTATGGATCAGCAGAAGCAATTGAAGATGCTCTGTTCAAACGCATTGAAGACTTTCCAAAAATAACCAACAGACATCACTCCAAGCTAACAAAGGTAGGTGATCTTCCAATGGAACTCCAGTCAGCCAAATCTGAAGGCAATTTACCTGGTCTGTCTTTCCTTGACACAGCCAGAGGCGTCAACCCAATAGTGCAAAAGCTACCATATCGCCTACAGGAGAGATGGGCAACACTTGGTGCAGCCTACAAACAACAAAGAGGTGTTCAGTATCCCCCCTTTTCTTATTTTGTGGACTTTGTGTACCAGGAAGCAAGGATTGCCAGTGATCCGAGTTTCAACTTCGTTTCTCATACGAACACAAATCCGATAAGTAAAGCAGCACCAAGGTCAAACAAGTTTGAAGAAGTATACGTTCACAAAACTGAAATCTCCTCAAGGCTGGACGGACACTGACAAAACATTAAAACGAATGTGACAAAATGTGCCCCATACATAGGAAACCTCACCTCTGCATAAATGTCGTGCATTTAAAGACAAATCCATTGAGGATAATATGGCACTAAGAGAAAACAAGCTGCAATGTGTAGAGTACAAAAGTGAGAAGCATCCCACAGCACTTCATCCAGAACCCAGAAGTGAGGTCGAACCCCTACTACAGCATGGCGGGGAGGATGACATGCCCACATATCAGCCTCACGTAACCTCAAAGTGCACAGAAGTCTGTGGTGGAGAACGGACGAATCGATCCTGCTCAAAAATATGCCTTGTAAAGGTGTATCCAGCCAGCTGCAGAGACAAGGCTGCGAGATTGTATGTAATTCTGGATGAACAGAGCAACAGATCGTTAGTACGATCACAGCTTTTCGACATGTTCAAAGATCAAAGTCCGACCGCCCCCTACACCCTGAGAACGTGTGCCAGAGTTAAGAAAAGAGTGGGAAGAAGAGCCACCGGGTACGAAGTAGAATCTTTAGATGGAAACGTCCGCATCCCACTACCAAGTCTCTTAGAATGTAACGACGTTCCTGACAATAGGGATGAAATCCCTACCCCAGAGGTGGCCCTCCACCATCCGCATTTGAAATCACTGGCCCATCTGATCCCAAACGTCGATCCGCAAGCTCAGATCATGCTCCTGCTTGGTCGAGACCTTATTAGAGTTCATAAGGTGCGCAAGCAGGTGAATGGCCCACATAATCTACCATATGCTCAGAAACTTGACCTCAGGTGGGTTATTGTTGGGAATGTTTGTTTAGGCACCCACCATATGCCGCAAACGGTCGACCCCTTTTACACCAAAACCCTGGAGACGTACATCAGAATCAGAATCAGAATCAGAATCAGCTTTATTGCCAAGTTTGTACATACAAACAAGGAATTTGACTCTGGTACACTTTGCTCTTTTGGGTTTTTGTTTTTGCACTACAGAATACATTTTTTACAATGTACAATATACACTATATAAAAATAAAAAAAAAAAGGTGCATTTGCAACATCTGTATGCTGTTGTTTGTTTTTTTTTTGAATTTTCACAAAAGAAACAGCCTGGGGGAAAAAACTTTTCTGTGGCGGCTGGTTTTTGTGAACAGCGCTCTGTACCCGGGCCTGAAGGCAGAACTTAAAAGTTTATGTGCAGGGTGGGGGTGGGGTCTGCAGAGTTTTTTTTTTTAGCAGCTCTTTTCCTGACCCTAGACCTGTATAAGTCCTGGATGGAGGGAAGGTCAGCCCTGATGATTCTCTCTGCAGTCCTGATTATTCGTTGCAGTCTGGACCTGTCCTGTTTTGTGGATGAACCGAACCCACTCTCTTTGAACCTTGTCCCAATGTGTTCTGTGTCAAAGAAAAACACAGCGACATTCATATCCCAACTGATCCTTCGCCTTTGTCCAAGACAGAGTGTGATGTTGACCATCTTGGATGAGCTGTGTTTAGGCAGACTAAAAAGGACAATCAGTTGGCTCCTTCAATCCAGGATGCTCTTTTCATGAAAATAATGAAAGGAGGTTTACATCTTCTAACAACAGCTGGGTGGCCCCATTACCCTTTAAACATCCATGTCGGCGGCTTCCCAATAACAGACCTCAAGCATTAAAACAGCTCATCTTTCTGAAGCACAGCTTGAAAAGGAAACCTGAAATGAGAGAACACTTCCTCAACTTCATGGAGAAGATGTTCAAGAAAGGCCATGCAGAGATACCCCCCCCCCTCCCCCCCTCAACTTTTGAACAATGCACACCATTGTGATGAAGCTTTGGAATATTCCCAAAATGTGGAGTTCAAGCAATGTCCAAGCATTAAAAAGTATTAAAAAAAGGGATTGAAAATTAAATATCACACTTAAAACTAATTGCTATTAATTTTTGATGTTCTGTTTTTTATTTGTAAAAAATATTGTTGCTTGTATGTAAAAAAAATTTTTTAAATATATTTTTTTTTTAAATATATAATGTTTTAAAAAAAATATATATTTGTAACACATTATCCTATTGTAACCAGTATTAGATCAATATTTTATTATGTAGCAACCCCCATCAGGTTCCATCTCTTTTTTGGGTTCTAGGTTTTGGGTGGATCCAGGTTACTACGTGCTTACAATGTCCAGACTGGGAAAAAAGTTGGGGGTGTTTTCCCCTTTTTTTGAACAGCTTTTAAATAGATGAAACCAAAAATCAAAGTGACGGTCTACAATAGCAGGCATGATGGATAACATACTGTGGTGAGTGTGAAATATAGAGACTAAACCATGATCAACAGAGCGGTGAAAACCGTTGGGACCTTCCCAACCCCAAAACCCTCTGGCTTTTCACCTCTGCACCTATAGACCCAAAAATTTGGTGTACTTGTCACTTTTTTTAAACACTGTATCTGCATATTATGGTATTCAAAGGGGGAGACCTATATGGGAAGAAGCAGGCATAGAACATAAATGGATGGATTTATTTTAAAAAAAAATAAATAAAGGAGCTAACTAGCAGGGTTTCAGTTAAGTAAATTTACCAATGGGTCCTTTTGGAGGAAAAAAAAAGCAGTACTGGACACAGCTGGGAAGAGGTTCGTGGTTTTCTCCTGGGATTTTTGGCTCTTCTGGCTCACCATCAACCTGGTCAAAGGCAGAGGGCCTCGGTGGCTTCAGAATCCTCCCTCGATAGAACTACATTAAACCAAGATATGAGTATTTTTAAAATTTAAAAAAAAAACCCCCCCAAATTTTTATCATAAACACCCACACCATTAGCAGCAAACAACATTTCAAAAAAAATGGAAATCTTGAAGGGGAAAATTACTGAACCTGTTTATGTAGATACTGACCTGGGTGATGGTTTCTGTCTAAAATTTCCCTCTTTTCCCAAAGGGGCCCCGGATGGGACCCCATCAGGGGCTGCTGATTCCCCGGGGCAGAAATCAATTTGATTTTGTGCATAATTTGCTTCCTTTTTAAAAAGAAGGTCGGTTCCCCTTTCTCCCTTTTTTTTTCTCAAACTATCACTCCAAAATACTACTTACAAAATGTTATCAATTCCCATCTTTTTTACCTCAAAAAAAGTCATGGCAAAACAGATTGTGGTTTTTAAAACTGAGTACTCAAACTGTTAGCAAGTTAAAAATTGATTTGCATGGAATTTTTACCTAGAAAGTTCTGAACCATGAACAAAAATTTTTTACTTCTTAACAGGGTAGCATAATCCCGTTTACATTTTCACCTAAAACCATCAGAGCAAAAAAATTCCTTTGAGGCTGATTTTCTGCTAGTTTCTTGGCCCCTTTAAATCATTACAGAAGCCACATTTATCGTGCGACAACCCGTATTGAATTAAGACATAAATGTGGAGCGGATGTCTTTTGACGCCGGGTTTTAACGTTGGTTTGATGCCCCTCTCCAAATTTTGTTTTTGCGAAAACTACCAAACATGATCTCCTATGTAACACAGAAGTTATTTTTAAACATTGCCTCATCAGGAAACCACTGTTAAACTTACTTTGGATGTTGTACAGTCTTCCTGTATGCTGTGATCCTCTGTATCTCCTCCTCGCAGCTCTCATATTCTTTGCGTGACTTTTCTTCCTAACCTGAAGTTGCGCATTACTGCCACCAGCTTGTCCTTCCCCTCGTTACACAGTGAAAATGGGGAAAGTTACATGGCGCTTACTACTGTAGCAGAATGACCTGGTGTCGTGACATGTTAATCATCTGGAGGGGCATCTGGGGGGGGCAATCCGATTTCAGAGGGGTCCAGTGCCCCTCCGGCCCCCTCTCTAGCTCCACCTCTGCTTTTATGTGAGGGAAGAAGACAGAAACTTCTTGCGTTTCTTGTGGTTCCATGACAATGATCCATGTAAGGACATTGTAGACTACCATATGAACGTCCACGTCTTTGGAAACAGACCCTCAGTAGCCAGCAGTGGCTACTCATGGCCTCCATCAGTCTGTCCAAAACCAAGAGCTCCAAACTGACACTGATGTCAAGAACTTTGTCACATGTGATTTCTATGTAGATGATGGTCTTAAATCCATGCCCACAGTTGAAGCAGCAGTAAGCTTGCTGAAAAGAACTCAAGATGTTCTCTCTAAATCAAATCTTAGGTTGCATAAGATAGCCTCAAACAAGACGGAAGTCATGGAAGCTTTTCCATCCACTGATCATGCAAACAGCCTCAAGGATTTTGACCTTGATAATGATGTACTGCCAGTGCAACGCAGTCTTGGGCTTGACTGGAACCTCCAAAGAGACTGCTCGGGTTCAGCGTCTCCAAAGAGGTTAAACCCTACACCCGAAGTGGTGTCTTATCCACCGTCAACAGCCTTTATGACCCTCTTGGGTTCGTAGCGCCAGTGACTATCCAAGGAAAAGCTATCCTGAGAGAACTCGTAACTGAAAAGGGAGATTGGGACTCACCATTACCTCAAAACATGGAGCAGATCTGGGCGTCATGGAGAGCGTCCTTATCCAAACTGTCTGATTTTTCTGTTCCCAGACTGTACACAGAAACATCAGCTTCAGTCGCTTCCAGTAGAGAGCTGCATTTCTTCTGTGATACATCAGTGAAGGCTATTGCTGCGGTGGCATATCTGAGAGTCATTGATCCAGTCGGCAACTGGTATGTTGGATTTGTAATGGGCAAAGCCAAGCTCGCCCCTCAGCCTGAAATGACCATGCCAAGATTAGAGCTTTGTGCAGCAGTTCTTGCAGTAGAACTAGCAGAGTTAATCTCAGCAGAAATTGACCTCCAGCTCAATGCTTTGTACTACTATTCAGGCAGCATTTTTAAAACTGCCTTTTGTACTCTTAAATACTGTAGGAATTCTGTATATTTAAAACAAAAATTAACGTACATACAACCAATCTGTTATAGAAATAAAAAAAATAAAAAAAACATTAGAATACTTTAAACAGGAAAAATTATATCTTAAAGCTTCCAAAAAAAAAAACGTGAAAACTGGAACAATCCGTTTAACACCTTTTATTTGGTTCAATTTTAACAAAATGAACACCTCATTCAAACTCTTGGCACAAAACTGTAAAACCTTCTGAAAAATATCTGCTTTAGGCTTTGTTGTATACAGTCAAACCAGTCATCAGTTACATCATAACCCCTTAAAAATTAGTGAGAAGGATCAGCCTGTCTCTCACCACACAGTTTCTCTATTCTTGGAGGTATGGATGACAAACTCTAAGATCATCTTCCACTTGTAAACGAGCCCTGTATTTGGTCTTCATTACAGTCAGAGTTAAAAATGATGATTTACAGAGGTAAGTGGTAGGAAAGGGCAGCAATATTTTCATGGCCTCTGCAGCCAGTTCAGGATATTTATGTGAGAGGGAGGTCCAAAGGTTTGCATGACTTGCCTGTTGGAATCTGGTCTTCAATGTTCTGTAACAAGATAACTACAACAGCTGTTCTTCTGTTTTACCTGTTAGGCCATTTTTTGTTGCAGCAGGTGAAAATGGATCACACACCCAATCCCAGGCATCAGTGTTCACATCAGAGAAATATGAGCTGAAGTGCTCACAAAGTGATGTTAGGTGTGAAGTTACAACATCCCTCACAATAGCAACAGACAAGTTCTCTTTGTTTAAAAACTCAGTCAGTTGGGGGAACATGTCTGTTATTCCATCTTGTATTTTTCTTCTCCAGAGGTCGGGTTTCTTCATAAAGACGGTGATTTTGTCACTAACTTCAAGGATAGATGTGTGGCCTCCTTGGATTGAGAGGTTGAGGCTGTTCAGTATTTTGAATATGTCTGCAAGATAGGCTAACTTGGCAATGCAGTCTGGTGTTGGGACCACAGCTATGGATTTCAACATTAAAACTCTGGTACAAACTTTTCTGGAACTTTCAAAATAAATTGCATTAACCTACTTCCAGCGCAGCCAGGAAACGGGATAACTGCGGACTTCCTGTGACGTCACAGTCCAAATAAAAGCACCACTCTTGCTACATCCTGCCTCTTCCACACGGCCTCCAGAGGGACCGGATAGGGGGGACAAGCGTGCTAATGTCTCTTTGCTGGCAAACAGACATAAACTCTTCAAACTGGATCCAAGGGTGTCATACGATCATCGATCATATGCACTAAGTTAAGAACTGCTGAATTACTGTTTAAATAATCCGGTATTCATTCATTAATGGGGTAAATTAAGGTATAAGCATTGCTTACTTTCTCTCTGAGGCCTGCAGAAGCAAACTGTCCCAGAGAAGTCCCCAGTAGAGACGCTGTCTCTACAAGCCGAGTGAAGCGGTTTTCCCTGCCTGAGAGAAGGACAACAAGTTGCCGCATCACCGTGGTAATGTGCAGTTTGGTCGGCCCGACAGAGCAGCCGCTCAGTCACAGCTCCGGAGGTTAGCTGGAAGCCAACCCTTTTGTTCACAGAGCTCTCTTCAAACTTTGTCGTCCCCGGACAACGTTTACTCAGCATGGTTCATGAGGTTAGGTTTTGGGCCGCGAGATAGAAGTAATAGAGAAAGATTAATGATATAAACGTTTTTCATTTTATGAAGTTTGGTTTTGTTTGAACTATCTTGGTGCTAGCAGACTATCTGCGGCACACGTGCTCAGTTTTGTGTTCTGTGTTTTAAATGTTAAGACAAACTTTATCTAAAGGGCTGATTTTAACTCAGAAGATTGATCATAACGCGCCGTCCACGCTTATGCATTTTAACCCTTTTATTGATGATATTTTTAAAGGTGTGTGTTTGATTCTGGTGCTAAGCTATCAGCTTCTTTTGTTAGCTTCAACTGGTAACCGGTAAGAAGATGTACTTGCTGCTAAATAATATTTACCCAGAAAGGTTTAGTTTTCAATCCAGTAAATAATATGTCCCTAACATTATTTTACTAAACTTGATAACTAAGTAAAAACCATTAAGCTCCATTTCTCCAGAAAGATTTGGCTCTTTTCCAAAATATTTCCTTAAATATTTTACCATTTCCTTAATAATATTTCTTTAAATATTATTTTAATAAATAAAGGCAGCTAATGAGACACCGTTGAGAGTTAGTCATCCAGAAGGTTGGTTTTATTCAGCAGATCATTCTTTAAAACATTATTTTATTAAAATAATATTTTATCTGATCTTGCACTGTGAATGGTTGTCTAAAGGTATGCTGATTATTGCCTAAGTTAGTTCCAAGACTAACTTAACTTCATTCCCAGATTCTTCAAGATAATCCTTGGTTCTCAAACATAAATAACATTGCATGGTAATGTTGCATCACTCTTTTGGTCATGATTTTCAATCATCTTTAATCAACTTGTTTATATTGTACATAGCCCATTAGTCTTCCCTATTCTTTAACTATGCTTGGTAGTTTAGTTGGGTTGTGTTAGCATAGTGAAGAGTTTGTTGATTGAAATATGTTTGACTTTGAGTTGGCTCATTTTTGTTAATAAATTCTTGTATTTTAAGAAATTGTGTAAATTCATTCCATGTGTGTGCAGAGTTTTGCTGTTCAATAATGTCAGAGCTTGGCTCACACCTTTCTATTTTGTCCTAATACCATTGCCTTACTGGGCTGGTATTCACAGGACAACCCTTAACAGACCGAAATATTATTTAATAAAATATTAATATTTTAATATTAAATATTAAATAACATTTTCAGATTCATAATCCTCAGAAAAAAATGTGTAATATCCAGTTTTTCCTCTGTTTTGAATTCTGACATTTCTCTGCGTAGCTCAAAAACTCTGCAGCACTTTCCCACAAGACAGCCATCGCACCTCCAAGTGATAAAGCAGTGTGTCATGTTCAGCATCCAGATTTCGGCAAAGTTGACCAAACAACCGTGATTGCAAAGGTCTGGATTTCACAAAGTTAACTGCAGTGATAGCTGTATTCAAAACGGAGTGAAGATCTGGTTCCATGTCTTTGGAAGCAAGTGCTTGTCGATGCAGGACACAGTGGGTAGCTATAACCCTTGGATTGATGGATTTTATCCGTGCTGCAACTCCACTCTTTCGGCCGGTCATTGCTGCTGCGCCATCCATGCAAACAGCGACACATTTTTCCCAGCTCAGTCTTGCTTCAGTCATAAAAGCATCAACAAGCTTAAATATTTCCTCACCAGTTGTCCTCTCCAAGACCTCCTTGCAGAACAGAAAATCCTCTAAAATGTCTCCTTCCCACGCATAGCGTACCAGAGCTATCAGTTGAGCTGTACTGGAAATGTCTGTCGATTCGTCCAGCTGTATAGAAAACTGTTTTTGTTCCTGAATGTCAGCTGACAGTTCTTTAATTCTTCTCTTCGCTGTGTCATCTGAAAGCGGGACAGCTTTCACCTTGTTAGCTGCATCTGTTCCAAGCAGAACTTCACACATGTCCACCGCAGCTGGAAGCACAAGGTCTTGTCCAATTGAGTGTGGCTTGTCACTTTTTGCGATGCACTGTACCACCAGATACGAAGCCCTCTGAGCTTTTTCTGATGTTGTGCCCAGGTTCACCAATTGTTTTTTTTTGCCGCATGTAATTCTCACCCTTTCGCTGGAAAAATACCCTTCTTTTATCTTTGAACTCCGGGTGCTTTGTGATAAGATGCCGCTTTAGCTTAGCTGTCCTCATCGCTACGTTTGCTTGAAGACACATAACACATTTTGGTCTTCCATCCTTATTCTCAATGAAGCCAAACTTGACGTAACTGTTGTCATACTTTCTAATTTTAGCTGATTTGGCTTTTGCCTTACTTGATGAAGTGGACGGAGTTAATTATTTGTCCATTGTATTAATTAGCTCAAGCCCGGAAGATCCACACCAGTGCCTCCTCGGGTTCGGTAACACGTGTTTCACGGACCCCCAACCTATGGTTCGCGGACCCCCGGGGGTCCAGGGACCCCAGTTTGAGGCCCGCTGAATTCCTGTACAGTCCAGAACCAAGAAACTGTGAGGACATCTTTGACCTTGTCGATCCAGTTTCAGACCCAGATGTAAGGCCTCTAGCATCCGCCTTGTCTACTACAGTTTCTTCTACAACCCTCAGCTCCCAACGCTTGTCAAGTTCTCTTCATGGAAGTTCCTCACTCATGCCATGGCTCGTCTATTGCACATAGTCCGCATGTTCAACACTGCTCTGAAAGGAAACCAATCTTGCAAAGGCTGGCATTGTTGCAAGGCAGAGGTAACTGTGGGGGAAATTAATCATGTTTCGAACATCATCATACAGAAAGTGCAAGAGGAAACCTATGCAGAAGAGATTAAGTTCATTCAGAAGAAAGAACGGATTCCTAAAACCAGACCTCTCTACAGTCTGGACCCATTTACTGATGAACATGGGGCTCTTGAGAGCAGGAGGACGTCTCCATCATTCTAGCCTCACTCAGATTGAGAAGCATCCACTGATCGTCCCTAGACAGCATCATGTTGCAGCTTTAATGATAAGACACCACCATGAACAAGTCCATCATCAGGGCTGTCATTTTACAGAGGGCGCTAGCCACACCTCAGGCTTTTGGATAGTTGGATGCAAAAGAAGGGTGAGCAGTATCATCAACCAATGCATCACCTGTAAAAGGCTCAGACGTTTTCTTGCTGTGTGGGGCCTGGTCAAACATATACGTTCAGACCGTGGCACTAATTTTGTTGGAGCCTGCAAAGAATTACGGATACTATATCCAACATTGACGACTCTGCAATCAAGACCTACCTGTTGAACCAGGAAGTCACTTGGACCTTTAATCCTCCGCATGCTTCCCATTATGGTGGTTCATGGGAGAGAATGATTTGTCTGGCAAGAAGAATTCTCGACTCCATATTACTTCAGCTGAAAGACAAGCTTACTCATGAGGTGTTGGTTACCTTCATGGCGGAAGTAGTGGCTATCATCAATGCTAGGCCACTCGTGCCAGTGATTTATACATGCTCACACCAGCAACTCTTCTTACTCAAAAGGTGAATATCGTTCCAGCTCCTGTGGGTGATTTTGTAGCTTCCGACCTCTATAAGTCTCAGTGGCGACAGGTGCAACACCTATCCAGTACTTTCTGAGACAGATGGAGAAAACAATACCTGCCCACACTACAGCCACGTCAGAAATGGCAGTCGGTGCAACTGGACATCAAAGAAGGGAGTGTTGTTCTTTTAAAGAGCAACGAAGTGGCGAGAAATTAATGGCCTACTGGGCTCATAACAAAGACTTTTCCCGGTACAGTTGGAAGGGTGAGACAGATCGAAGTGAAGACTGTGAAATCAGGAGGGACTGCACTCTATCGTAGACCTGTTACAGAGATAGTGGTTCTCCTTTCAAGTGAGGATTAGTTATTCAAGGTGTTTGTTTAGTGACGTGTAACCACGCCAGGCGGGGAGTGTATTGTTACAAGCAAATTTAATGTTAATTGTTGTTTGTTATAAGTTCATCTAAAGGGTATTATAGATGAAATTGATGAAAAACCAGAAATTATATGTTTCCCGGAAACGGGTTTAAAGGGCCAAAACATAGATTTTTTTTTTTAAAGGGTAAATAGTTTTCAAAGGGAAGCCCAGGAGGAAGTGGAGGGGATGTGGAATTTTAAAAAAAGAAGGAATAACTATCAGATTTTTGGGAAAAAGGTACAGAGTTAAATAAAATATTAAATTTGAAATTTACACTAAAAAAGAAAATGTAAGTTTAATAAATTTTTAAATCCTTTTTAAAAATTATCATTCGGTTGAAGGGATGAATTAATGGGTATTTAAAAGGGAAAATTAATCTGGGGGGAAAATTTTTTAAATGCTAACAGCACTTTAAGGGGAAAAGGGAAAATGATAAAAATGGCCCAAGTTTATTGAAAAAATAAGGGAAAAATAAAAAATTTTGGGTATTTTAAAAATTGTTTGGAAGGGGAAAACAAAAATTAATGTAAAAATGGGTACGGGAGTCTGTAATTGATTTAAAAATAGTATCAAATTTTTTAGCTAACAACTTTTGGGGGGAAACATTGACAAAGATCAACAGTATGCAGTGATCTTTACCTCATTAAAAAAATTTAACAGGAAATTAAAAAATAACAGGAATACAGGATTATTAACAGAGGGGTTTTTTAAAAAGGGCCGTTTGGGAAAAAAATTTTAAATTTTTTGGGCCCAAAAAAAATTTGGGAAAGGAAAAAATAGGGTCATTGTTGAAATGCTTAAATATAAAAAAATCTGTAAAAAAATTTTAACAGGCTGCAGAAGAAGAAATTAAAAAAGGAGGAAATCAAAAACAAAAAAAAATTTTTGCCTTTGGTGGACAAAAAAATGTAGTGAGAAATAAAACGGAAAAAAAGGTTTTAAAAGGGAATTAAAAAGAAACCCAAAATTTTTATCAGAATCTAATTAAAGTACAAAAAAAAGCAAGAAAAAGGTAAAAAAATCATTAAAAAATGCAAAAAGAAATATTGGAGAAAATTTTTTGGCAAATTTGTAGGGAGAGAAAAAAAAATTGACCAAATTTTGGAAAAAAATTTAAAAGAATAAGGGTATTAGAAAAGAATTTTATATCCTGTATTAAAAATAGATAATCCAATTATAACGGAAGATAAAAAAAAAGCTAAAAATTTAGCAAAAACCCTTTTAAAAAAAAATTTCAAGTTCAAGAAAATATTAGTGAAGAGGGAAAAAAAGGAGGGAAAATCAAAAGGAAAAATAAAAGCTTAATGGCAAAATAATGTAAAATACAAATAAATTAATAAATGAGCCTTTTCCCAAAAGGAGAGTTGAACTCTGTACCGGGAAAAACAAAAAATACCCCCAACGGGAAAAAAAAAAATTTTTAATATCCCAATGATAAAAACATCTAAATGACAAAGCAAAAGACAAAATTTAAAATTATACAATAAAGTCTGGGAAAGGGAGAGCTGCCCTGAGGGGGAAAGGGAAAACCCAAAAATTATTCCAATAGCTAAACCAGGAAAAAAAACCCAAAAAACCAGAAAATCATAAAACCAATTGCATTAACATCAAGAAATTTAAGGAAATTTGGAAAAAAATGATTAAAAATAGATTAACATATTATTTAAATATTAAGGGGTTTATATCAAAGGATTAAAAAATGGGTTTCAAAAAGGGAGGTACAAAAGATTTATTCCCTTATTTTTGAAAATGAAAATTTGAAAAAGCTCAAATAACAAAAAAATGTAGTGCTTTTTTTTTGATATAGAAAAAACTTATATATGATGTGGGTTGAAGGATTATTAATTTTAAAATTTAAAAAAAATGGGTATTCTGGAAAAAAGTATACGGATTTAAAAATTTTTTTTAAAATAAAAAATACAAGTAAAAATTGTTTAATAATTTTTAGGTAAATTATAGTAAAAAAAGGTGGGCCCCCAAGGGAATTATTTAATCCGTTTTTTTGTTTCTATAATGATAAATTGATTTATTTAAAAATAAATTGGGAAAAATTTGGTTTCTCACTATTTTTCAGATGATTGGGGATATATGGAAAAGGGGTTTTTAATATCAAACTTTTGAAAAGAAAAAACCGGAAAGAATTTTTTAGAATAAACAAAGGGGAAAACCCCAAAAGGGGATTTAAAAATTTTCAGTAAAAAAAAACAAAAGTAATGGTGTTTACCGGGGGAAAAGGAAAAAAGAAACTAAAAAAACTAAAAATTTACAATCAAGTTTTAGAACAAGTAAAAAATATAAAATTTTTAGGTATATGGTTTGATGAAAAAAATTTTATTGGGAAAATACATTAGAAAAAAAAACAATATAAATGCAAAAAAATATTAAACATTTAAATGGGAAAGGGTGGTATTGACTGGGGAGCAGATCGAACGCCCTTAAAAAGAATTTATAAAAGATTAATTAGATCAATATTGATTATGGGAAATATAATTTATGGAAACAGCAAAAAACACACATCTTATAAAATTAACAATATACAAACCCTCAAGGGTTTCGAAAATTTTTACAGGCAATCAGAAAAAACTCCAATAGCCACTTCAGGTTTTTGAGATGGGAGAGATGCCATTTTAATCTACGAAAGGGAAAAAAGTTAGCTAAATTACTGGATAAAAATTACAAACAAAAAATACGGATCATCCTACACGTGAAAGCCTTTGGAAAAAGGAAAAAAAAAAAACTTAAGAAATTTTGGGGTTGGGTTTTCAAAAATAGGGGAAAGAATTTTTAAATATTTGGAAAAGAAATTATTTCCAAAGCTGCCTTTGCCAGTGGTCCCCCCTTGGCTTTTACCAGAAACCCGTTTGGGGGATTGGGTTGATGGAGAAGAAAAAGGATCCAAAAAGTAGTTTTAAATTTAAGTAAAATACAAAATATATAAACAATTACTATCCCTTTGTCCAGGGGTTTACCAGGAAAGCTCGAAACCCAAAAAAAAAAATAGGAATAGCATTTATAAAACCAGAATATTAAAAAAAAAAAGTGGAAAAAAAATTACCAAAAGGGGTTATCAAATATACTCCGGAAATTTTTAACCCCTATTGGGGTAGGGAGTGAGTGGGTGGGGAATAAAACCCTTAAAAACGATAAAATTTGGGTTTAGGA